>OVBJ01002420.1:0-11020 GCA_900406535.1 Noccaea bulbosa
TTTAGGAACCTTTTAAAATGAGAGATTTGTTGTTTTAATTTTTTTTTTAAAAGACAGTTTACGATTTTTTATATTGATTAACCAAATTTTTTTTTTTAATTTTGTTATGATTTGCCACATGTCAGTTTTTAATTGGTGAAGTGACTTGTGCTTTAGTATATTAGGGATTACAAAAGCATAAATTAATAACAAAACCCATCAAGATTCACTTATAAAATAAAGTACAAACTTTAATATTAACTGAAAAGACGAATCTTCTTTATCCAACTACCGAACAACTATTCATGTCTAAGATCTGGAGGGATGAGTTGGTGGTTTTTAACTTTAAATTCTACTCTTTCTACTTCACCCTTTGTAGTATTAAAATTAATATTGCAATATAAATTATCTAGTCACCACCTTTTCGGATTTTTTTATAATTCTACCAAAATTGAATCTACTACATTTTGTTAAGTTAATGGATCAAACAGGATAAAAATGGTTGGACCACTGGTCACTTTTTTAACAATATTTTATGAAATTGTATTGGTGATACACAATTTAGAAGATAGACTGAATTATGTAAATAAAAAGAACATTTGTTTAATTAGGCACATAATTTTTTTCTCATAAAAAAAAAATGTTAAAGTTGTTATTAGAAAATAGCAAAAAAGCACCGGTAAACAAGTGGATTAATATTTTCTCCGGTTTTTTAAGATGAATTTCTAGTTTTTTCACACAATACAAGTTCGATAAATTTTCTAAACTAAATAACTTTAAACCATAGTAATGTAAGAAATACATTGCAATCTGTTTTTTTTTTTACTTTAATCAATAAAAAATATTTTTTTTTTTACTTTAATGAATAAAAAATATATTAAAAGCCTATAAAATTTATCTTTAAGGAACAATAAAAAATAGTTAAAAAATTCATCTTAAAAAAACAGAAAGAGTATTTAGTATGTTCTTTTATTAAATATACTTATATAAAAAATATATTCATTTTATATTCTTATAACTGGATATACCAATACCTAGTGTGATAAATAATAATATAGAACTCCAAGATATATGACCAAATGCTTAAGTGACGAAAATATATATCAAGTTGATAAATTAGATGTCTACATAGAAAAACAGCAGCACAGAGAAAAATCAAGCATTCTGTAACACTTAAATAAAATCAGTAGTAACCACATAAATAACATGAGTAATAACCAAAATACTATTATAACTCTTCGAATAAGAAATACAGAGTTGGTGATATTCTACTACTCTAAGTTTTATTTAATTATTTTCATCAATTTTCTCTCTCTATCTCTCTGACCAAAGCATGCTGCACTTGACTTAGCTTTCTATATAAACACTTGCAAACACACCCTTCTAGTCCCAACCACATTCCTATAACCATAATCAAGTCTCTCTCTCTCTAAAAAATCAGAGTAATCTGTTTCAAAAGCAGAGCATTGAGCGGAGAAGGATAGAAGAAAAACAGAGTGAGATGGGAATATTGATGATGATAATGGGTCTTCTCGTTATCCTTGTCTCGCTCTGTTCTGCTCTTCTCCGATGGAACCAAATGCGATACACCAAGAATGGTCTCCCTCCCGGAACCATGGGCTGGCCAATCTTCGGCGAAACCACCGAGTTTCTCAAACAAGGCCCCAACTTCATGAGAAACCAAAGACTCCGGTAAAAAAAAAAGACAAAATAATGTAATGAAGAATCTTGCTTTTCCTTAAAAAAAAACACTAACTCTGAGATCAACAGATATGGGAGTTTCTTCAAATCTCATCTTTTGGGATGTCCAACGTTAGTCTCAATGGACTCAGAGATCAACAGATATATTCTAAAGAACGAATCGAAAGGTTTGGTTCCTGGTTATCCACAATCGATGCTTGACATTCTTGGGACTTGCAACATGGCTGCGGTTCACGGTTCGAGCCACCGGCTAATGAGAGGCTCTCTTCTTTCTCTCATAAGCTCGACCATGATGAGAGATCACATCTTGCCCAAAGTTGATCACTTCATGAGGAGCTATCTTGGTCAGTGGAATGAGCTTGAGAATATTGATATCCAGGATAAGACCAAACATGTATGTTCTCTTCGTGTTTTTACATTTTTACCTTTGTCTGTTTCTTGAGTCTATGCCTCTATAATAGGATTTAATGCTTTTTATATGTCAGATAAATTATGCAGTTTAACAAGTAGATTAATATGATATATCAACTTTAAAACAGTAGGAAGATCAGCTCTATGGGTGGGTACAATAGTAAATATATGAGAATATTTGTCTTTAATTAACTTATTATATCCTAGAATATTTAATGTCTGAATTTTGTTGATTTATGTATATTTTTTTTTGGATTTAAATGTTTTGTTTTGTTTTTGGTGGGGTTTCCTGCAGATGGCATTTTTATCTTCGCTGACACAAATCGCAGGGGATTTAAAAAAACCACTCGTTGAAGATTTTAAAAATGCGTTCTTCAAGCTTGTTGTTGGAACTTTATCGGTCCCGATCGATCTTCCCGGCACAAACTATCGTTGCGGAATCCAAGTAAAATACTCGATCTCAACGTTAAAAGGAAAATCAGATTGATAAAGTACAAAAAAAACTGAACTTTTCTCGGTTGCTTTTTAGGCAAGAAAGAACATTGATAGGTTGCTTAGAGAGCTGATGCAAGAACGGAGAGATTCCGGAGAAACATTCACAGATATGTTAGGTTACTTGATGAAGAAGGAAGATAACCGATATCCGTTAACCGATGAAGAGATAAGAGACCAAGTCGTGACAATCTTGTATTCGGGTTACGAGACTGTCTCTACCACCTCAATGATGGCTCTTAAGTACCTTCATGATCACCCAAAAGCGCTTCAAGAACTCAGAGTATGTCCCTTAGAAACAAACAAAACCGGTTTTTATGATTTCCCGGTTTAATTTCGGTTCGAAGTTTGATTTTGGGTTGTTTTGAAAATGCAGAGAGAGCATTTGGCTCTAAGGGAAAGAAAACGACCGGACGAACCACTCGATCTGGAGGATGTGAAGTCAATGAAGTTCACTCGAGCTGTGAGTAATTAACATTACCATAACTAATCATTAGTAAGTAGTAATTAATCACTATTAATTATCTGTTGCAGGTGATTTTTGAGACATCAAGATTGGCAACGATCGTTAATGGGGTCCTGAGGAAAACAACTCGTGACTTGGAAATCAATGGTACGTATAAATTTATATTTTCATTTTCTCTTTGTCGGGTTTATGATAATTTGTTTTTGATAAAGCAGTTTCTGATAATTAAACTTATAGTTTTAAATTATGAAAAAGGAGAGAAATAATGTGAGCATGTGGTGGACCTTAGTGTAGATCAATGATTTAGAGTGTATTATGAATACCAACCAATCCAGCTACAAAAGCGTTCTCGTTTGTGTGAGCCCTCCATGGGTTTTCATTTCCAATAATTTTGACACGAGAAACTTTTATATATCTGTGTTCTTTAATTTATTTTTATGATTCATCGACTGATTATGAATCTTTAATAATTGCAGGTTATTTAATCCCAAAAGGGTGGAGAATTTACGTATACACGAGAGAAATTAACTACGATACAAATCTTTATGAAGACCCACTGATTTTTAATCCATGGAGATGGATGGTAAGTAATTAAGTATTATACTGTAAGTAATTAAGTATTAAATATTTCACAATAAATATCGTTTTAGAGTTTCTTTTTTGCAAAATATTATTTCGTATCCTCAAAGAAATATGTAACCTAAATTACATTTTTAACTAAAAAAAAATACTATTATACTTTGTTTGGAAATAATGTGTACTAATAAAGAGTAGAATATATATAAATAATAATATATATCTATATATATATATATATATATAATCTTTTAGAAACTCTTTTTAACTTAAAACAGAGGGTTTATTAGTTTGCTCTTCCGTTTCCTCTGTTTTTCTTTGTCTGGAATCTTCTGATTTGATTGAATTTGTGATATTCAGAAGAAGAGCTTGGAGTCACAAAACTCATGCTTTGTGTTTGGAGGTGGGACAAGGCTTTGCCCCGGCAAGGAACTAGGGATTGTTGAGATATCAAGCTTCCTCCATTACTTTGTCACCCGATACAGGTCAATTCTTGATCAAGATATATTTTTCTTTCTCTTTGGAGTTATGGTGAATTGATTTGAGAAGTTTGTGATAATATTAATAAGGTGTGATGAATTGATTATAATGGCAGATGGGAGGAAATAGGCGGGGAGAAATTAATGGTGTTTCCGAGAGTTTTAGCACCAAAAGGCTTCCATCTTAGGATTTCACCATACAAACTTTAGTAATAATAATAATAATAATAATAATCTTAGGGAATCATTTAAATGTACAGAGAATACAGAAGAAGCATATGAAGGAACAAGAGAAGATGATAATTATGAATTTTAATTGTTTTTTGCTCTATTGTGAACATATTTTGTTCTCATTTAAGATTTTTTCTGGTTATATGTACATAACCATGAGCAACTTAATTTCTATTAATTGAATTCCTAATTCTATTGTGCAACTTAAAATATCGAGTTATTTTGGTTGTGTGTCTTCTTCCCTTCTACTCATTTATGCAACAAATCTACCCCGAAATTAATTATTAAACAAAAACAACATTACAGGCACGAATGGCGGATATAGCTTGAAGGAGGGTGCCCCATACAGATTTAATTTAAAAAGAACAAAAGTTGTTACCTATATCAACAAAAATGGTAGCTCATTTGAATGATTCTCTAGTTAACTAACTTGTGCCCCATACAAAATTACATTCTAGATCCTGCCACACACGATCAGGGAGAAATTTAACACCATATTTTGTTTTTGCAATGTGTCATATCTGACTCAATATTTTATGGACAAGCTTGTTACAGGGATTAGTTAAATTTCTTTAGTAACTGTATGAATTTGCACAGTTTATAAGTTCATTTACATACCTTAACATGGGCATAGTTCATGCAAGACAAAAGCCAAAAAATGGTTTTATGGATTGAAAATCATTCAAATAACTTTCAAAAATTTTAAGCATCTAGTAATTGTACAAGTTTTTGTGCTATTACAAATATATATATATATATATATATATGCATTCCAAATTTAATATATTACTGCAGATGTCGTCCTCATTCGTACGACGTGAACCTGTCTAGCATTCTTTTGTCCACATGAGTGTTTCCAATGAGCCTTGTTAAGAGAGAGGAAGAATCAAAGCTTACAACTCTTTTTTTTTTTATTTTTTTTTGTGTGGAAATTCTTAATACTTTCATACCAAAAAAAAATCTTAATACTTTTCTAAGAAAGGCTATAGATGATTATTATGAAAGATATGATATGAAGCAAAAATAAAACAAAGTCAGAGGCATACCTAAGATTCTTGATCTCCCATACCAAACAAAATTAATCAATCATTTACACAAAAGTAGTCCTAATTCCTAGCTAAAACCTATAGAGAATTAAAAAAATTAGGTTTTTTATTTATAGGAGGCTCATAACTAAGAAACCTTCAACAACGTTAGAAATAGGCCTCCAACTAAAAGTTCTATTTTAAATGAGTTCTTGTTGCTTTTGGGTAAGCATAAGTGATGAGTCTGAAACTTTTAAGTTTAAATCCATCGTCGGTTCCCTTCAACTTACCCTTGTCTATTTCGGTTTTACAACCAACTATTCTATACTGTCTGTACGTAGAAACTATTCTGAATTTTTTTTTTTTAATAAAAATATGAAAAAATAAATTACGTAGAAACTGAAAAAGACGGCCAAAATGTTAAATTTGGCCTGTTCTTCACAGAACCGGCGGGTCAGTTTAAGGGTACTGACGACATCATGTCATGCTATTATATTTTTTATTGATGAAAGGGATGGATAATACATAGGATCCTTATTCAGAAGATAATTATAAGCTTAGTAGTTTTTGTTTCATGATCAGAATTTGGCCTGGAGGTCCATGATCGTTGTGATGTTCAACTGAAACGCCTTTGCAAGAATAGTCGCGTTTATCGGTGGGTTAGATCCAAACACGGTGTTAGCAACAGTGATAAAACCAGGGTTTTGGCTGTTCACACCAGCAAATGTAACTGCTGGACCTGTTCCTACGTTGGCCTGGAAATGGATGAGTCCTTGTGGAAACACAATTAGATCACCCTTGTGGAGTATTTTGCTGAAAAGACGATTAGGGCCGTTTTGGTCTGACGTGATAAAACCTGCATACATTGTTCCTTCTTGGACAAGCAAGACCTCGGTGCCACGTGGATGGAGGTGAGGTGGGATCTGTCCGTTCACTGCATAATCTACACGGGCAACCAACATTCCAAGGGTGTTTAACCCTGGAACGACTTCAACATTAACGGCTGTCACTGTTGCTCCGATCGGACTTGTTACGGGTCTTGGCTGGTCAAGTCCTGTGAAAACAAAGTCATCTACTGTGGCGAGGTTTGGATCTTTGCAGAACTTGCCGTTCACGAACACTGAAGATAATAACCAATAAAAATAAAAGAGTATAAGAAACGCGCGAGAAGTCAATGGAAATATCAAATTAATAATTATGTACATACGTACCACCATTTGTTGAGGCGTTTGTTGCGACGCAGTATTCTTGAACTTGGTTTGGATCATAAGCAATAGCGAATTGAAATGTTAAAGTCAAGAGAGACAGACTTGCAAGAAATGAGAGATTCTTCATTGGAAGAGTTTTTATTTTCTTTTTATTTTCTGTTCCTCGAATTAATATTCGATGGAGAGATAAGAAGCTTATGATACATAAAGCTCAATTTATAGATGAATTAGGGTACGTGACGTTTTTGGGTGGTGGGGTACAAAACTTCTTCAAGTCACACCATTCATCATAAATGATGGAAGTGTGGTCCGCTAATGAAATTTGAATTATAAACTTAGAAAGATGCATACGGCTCAAAATAGCAAAGGAATCATATGATCGATCGACACCTTTCTTTTTGTTAGGTCCATATTAATTATGATTGTTTAGACATTAGGTTGTGGTTTTTATTTTTATTCTTTTGCTCACAAAGTGTTGAAAAAATCCTGTGGATTAAATACATCCATCCATTTTTTGATAAAGGGTTGTCTTCAATTGATAATGAAATTGATAAGTACATCCATCCATACAGTTCTATCTGTATATAAAAAAAAACTTTTAGCAATTCAAAATATTCGAGGAAATAATTAAGTTCATAGATTACAATATTACCACGTTTTATATATTTAGTTATTTACCATTCAACGTTTATTTGTTTCATCCTGCACCACTTGTTTTGCATGTCCAACTGTCCCACATGGGGTGACTACACTTCTCACGTCATATGTCCTATATATGTAAAACTTACTACGAGCATAAAACATTACTAAAAAGGTTTATCAAATATTAATTGTAGATATTAACCATAATTTTATTTTGAATGTTTAGAAACACGATGAAAATAATTCTATACATATACTATACTGACATTTCATAAAATTTAGCTTCTAATAATATAAAATAAATGGTGAATTACTATTTTGGTATAACTTTTTACAATTCGACATATAGGAAAGCTCCTCAACATATAGTAACCACTAGTTCGCTACTTATTATTGGTCAGTCTCTTTACTCTTTAAAAAAAAAATATAGTATATACTTAAGAAGAATATTGATTTTATAATATTTTTATATTAATGGAGTATCAGAAGAAGAAAAACAATATTTCTTATACTTGGAAAACAAAAATTTACTCTAGCAATCACTTCCAAAGTTCCAAAAAAAAAAAAAAAAAAAACGATCACTTCCAAAAAAAAAGGATCCTTTATAAAAAAAAAAAAAAAAAAAANTCCAAATAAATAGGATCCTTTATAAAAAAACAACAAAAAAAGTCAGAGCTCTAATCCTTTTCGTAGGATAGTGGAATTGTTTGAAAAATTATTTCAACGTTTCAACTTTCAACTTTCAACGCTTTTATCTGTAAGTTTTTTTTCTTTCTTTTTGTCTTTTTATCTGTAATCAAATCTCATTGAGAGATAACCTAAATGCCTGACTATTTTCATCGCCCATATCAGGGACCGGCATTCTGCATGGATCGGTGCGGTGACTTGCGTTTCTGCAAATGAGCCGGAAATGCATGAGTTCTGTTTGATATCGAGTATAAATCCTCCTCCAAATTAAGAACTTGCTATTATATACCCATGATACATCTATCTGGCACCGTGGATATACAATATTTACTGGTTCCAAAAGGGGGTTCTCAACAGGAGGATTTCCTTCTAAAGCTTCTGTGACAGCATGTGCTAACCTCCATGTTTCCGCTTCGGCCATTGCCAATTGAAAAATATCCAGAGCGGTGATATCCTTATTGTTGAATACTTTATCATTACGGGCCTTCCATATATACCACAGTATCCAAGGGGAACAAGCTAAGGATTTGTTGGAGGCTCCCATCTCTCTTGCACGCCATAAGAGGTAATCGAAGTTGTAAAACAGAGATGGTCTCGGAAATATGGCGGGTTATTGCTTAGATTATGGCGGTATTAAACACTATGAGCTTGGGCTGAGTATGTGCCTACATTTCTTTCTGATGATATACAATTATGCTAGTGTAAACCTTAGTAGTCGCAAATTTACCTACGAATTAAAGCTTTTGGTAAAAGAAAAAAAAAAAAAAAAAACATTTACCTACGAATTAGCGTCAGAACAGTTTAGATTATCCTACTTATTGTTATCACTTGTAGTATCAATGATACTTGGACAATTGTGAAGTTTTTTATTGTTTCAAACACTAATTGACAGTATTTTTGATGTACATTTAAATATATGGATGTTTGGTTATTGTGAGTATATATATACATATATAGAACATTCATTGTCCGAATTCCATGATTAAAAAGATTAAAAATGAACCGTTATGCAAAAAAAAAGATTCATAAACAAAAAAAACCCAACGAGGCGACGACGATGGCGATATAAAATAAATTCAGAATGATTTCGAGTGTCTCTCTTCGCTTTGGTCTTCACGGTTTCACATCGGTATCGAAATATGAGAAGATTTCGGATTCTAAAGAGCTTGGATTGATTTCGAGTGATTCTCTTCGATTTGATTATTATGGCTTTGATTCGGTATCAAGATATGGGAAAGATCGAAAAGAGATATTTCGGATCGAGATTGGATTTCCCGAGAGCGGTGGTCGGAGAGTTATTTTATATGGCACAAATCGTTTAAATCTTAGCCAATTAAGTTCATGAGGAACATGAATACTCAAGATGCGGTAACAATGGTTCTTCTCTACGGATTCAGAAAAGGGAATCAGATTCTCGTATTGAAGACACGAAGGGTTTCTTTTTGTTCTTCTTGAATATAATCAGGGTCTGATATGTAAGAAACTTATGAGACATAGAGCTCAGTTTATATATGAATTTAGGTACTGTATATACATATATGGATGAATCAAGAAATACAATTTACTCGGACATAAAATATTACTAAAGAAATATATTGAAATATTGATCATTTTATGGGTGAATTAGCGGACTAGCTATATTGAGTTACAAAACTAAGAATATAATCATAGTGAAATTGATATAAGAAAAGTAACTATGAGCAATTTTTATAGACAGACTTGCCCCTGGAATTACTTTGGCGTGTTCAATCGACGAGTAGAAGCAAACTACCATGGAGAATTTTTGTACTATACTATATCATCATAATTTTAGCAAATCACATCTCTAATACATCATTCAGAGATTTCGATGGACATAATACAAAGAAATCAAATGATTCACGGAATCTTGTGAAGAGTAAAGCAACGAAGAACTTGTTCCACGGATCAAAGCAGAATACAAAACAAAACTAACTGAATGGACTATAGAAATTAAAGGAAAATAACTAAATGATTCCAAACCATTTACAAAACCAACAAAAACTGAGCTGTAGCAATGTTGTCTTAGTTTCCATCGATGCCATCGTCGGACCCCCAATTTTTGATTCATCAAAGGCTTGTGATTGTGCTTTCATTAAAAGATTTCCAATTTCTCTTCTTCCATTTCGAGCAACTTCATCGAGTTTTAGAAAATGGCCACGACAACGCTCCCTCGGCGGCTCAGCAGCAACATCAAATGCCACCTCCACATCCCCCTCCTCCGGCGATGGCGATCGATGGGTTAACGACGGACGAGCTAACGGCGAAAGCTCTGAACAAGAGATATGAAGAGTTGATGATGGTGAGGACGAAAGCAGTGAAAGGTAAAGGCACGTGGTATTGGACTCATCTCGAACCATTCCTCGTACGCAACACCGGCACTGGTCTCCCCAAAGCGGTGAAGCTCCGATGCTCCACCGCAATTCCATCTGGGCTCAGTCCACCTCAAACTACCATCGGCGGCTCTTACCACGTGACGCCTATAACTGTCGTCGATCCTCTGCGGCGGAGAGTTGCAGTACTCTATGCCGCCAGGAATTGCCGGGCTGCATTTGATGCTCTTCGGAAGAAAAGACGATTAGGGTCCGTTAGCTATGCTTGAAGACAGTGTGAAGAAGCTCAAGAGCCCCAAAACGTCACACACGAGTCTTATTCTATCGTGAAACCAGAAGGATTTTTTGGGTATTATTACATAAATTTTGGTCTATACTCTGGCCATGGTTTTATTATGGCTATTGTGTTAATTTTTGGTTTTTTTTTTTATTGTTATAGGAACTAATTTCCCATCATTTTAACCATTGTAGACCCAGAAAACAAAAAACCGCAACTCTAAAATAAACCTACACTAGGGTTGGACCTGCGCCCTGCGCGGAGTAATAAATTTATGAGTTATATCTTTAAATAAATAATTAAATTATTTAAAATAAATATAATTTAATAAGTTTTATGTGATAAATGTACTATTAAAAACTATATTAAATCAAAATTACTTATAATTTGGGATTATTTATTTAATCAATATTCATACTTTTCTAATTTCTTATTATTGTGGTTCTTTTATAATAGGTTTATAAACCACCATATTTCTTCATTTCCAACTTGAGA
>OVBJ01002421.1:0-18105 GCA_900406535.1 Noccaea bulbosa
CATATGATTTTTCTCAATTCACAAACATTTCTAATACAAAAAATAATAGTTATACTCACAAATATTAAAAAAAGATATTAAAAACATACAAAAATATATAAAGGATGATAATAATATGTAAATAATGATTAAGGTTCTATGATTGAAAGCAAAATCGAAATACTAAACATATATCAATCAAATTTCTCGCACGAAATCATATATTTTCAACCTAGATAAAATANCTACAATTAACCAGGAAACCACCACGTAAGCATTGTGGACCCGACGCTCGCTTTACTAATTACAGCCAAAGGAGAGACTTCTGGCTCCAAGAGAAGCAAGTTGGGAGATCAACCAAAAAGTGCAGCGAGCAGCCACTACAGACTCACCACGTGTCGATCTACGATGACTGCTGTTTATTCCATTTATACCCTTGGTGCTGTTTCAGCCTCAAATAAATTATACATTAATTGTTTTCCAAAATATTCAAGGAAATTAGGAGAAATTTGTTGTGGCTGAGATTGCTTCTGGCTTTCTTCTTCCACTCTTCTTCAGCCAAAAACAGTCTTCCCTCTTCTTCAGTTATCTTCTTGCTTCTCTATCTTTTCTTCGTCCTGTTCAAACAAAAAAATTAAGATTGTTTATTCTTTTCTTCTCGATTTTACTGTTCCCGGGACCGATGACTTCTCCGGCGAGTTTCCCGGTGTGATGATCTAGTTTCTAATTCTGATTGCGATACATCGCTCCTCCATGGCTACTCTCAAGGGTAAATATTTTCCGTTGTTAGAAATTTCTAGGGTTCCTATATTACATCTGAAAAATCTCTGCTTTTTAATTTGTTGGTTGCTGAGAAAACTTATAGAAGAAATTCACTATATTTTAGCTCTAAGTTGTTGGCATAATCACACGAAGTTTAGGTGGTTTAGTCTTAGATTGATTTAGAAGCAGTGATTATTAACTGATTTTGAAGATCTCTTCTGTATGATGCTGTTAAGGTTTTGGCTGCGATAGATTCGTTTTGGTGAGGCTTTTGAGAAAAAGGGAAGTCTTTTGAGTTCTGCTGGAGAAGCAGCGACAGTTTCACGGTGGACTTTGAAAAGATTTCTCTTCCATTTTCTAATATCTCTCTCTTTTGATGAAATATCAAATTCAGTTATCTTTTAGTGTGGATAAATATTTCTCATAAAGCTCTTTCCTTTTTTGTGTGTGCAGTTGCTCTAGAATCTAAATCTAAAGAGGTCCTTTTCAAATAGAATCATAACGGCTTTGCAATTTGGAAACTTTGGTGTTTGGGGAGATCAAAGATGGTTTCTTTATTATAGTAGAGAGGATTTGAAGCAGCGGAAAGCTGCAAAGATCCGGTTATGGATACAAATACATCTGCAGAAGATTTATTAACTAAGGTAATGAATGAATGAGTGATGCTTTAAGATTGGGGTTTTTTTTCCTTTTTTCGATTTTGGATTGTTGTTGTGTGAGAAGATTTGATTTTGTTTTTTGAAAAATGAATAGACGAGAAAGCCATATACAATAACGAAGCAGCGAGAACGATGGACAGATGATGAGCATGATAGGTTTCTAGAAGCCTTGAGGCTTTATGGAAGAGCTTGGCAACGAATAGAAGGTCGAACAAAATTTAGGAGGTTCTTGTTTTTGTTTCTTTTATCTCCTCTTGATTAGGAGATTCATGTCTTGTCTTCTTTCTTTTGTTTGCAGAACATATTGGAACAAAGACTGCTGTTCAGATCAGAAGTCATGCACAAAAATTCTTTACAAAGGTAAGTTGATCCCTTGGAAAGTTTATTTATGCTCAGTTAAGTGAAGGTACCATTGTTTGGTATTGAGTTTCTATAACTTGTCCATATTGATCTATGAAGTTAGTCGATGAACATGTTTAGACCGTTACCTATCACCGTCTGTGTCCTGTGTGGAAGAAGATGATTGAAGGTTTCGAGGATAAGTTGTTCTAGGGTAGAGTTAAGTTGTTCCGAGGATATCATCAGGTTTATTTGGCGACAAAACTAGCATTGCATTTGCATGACACAATTGTCCCATATTGACTAAAGTCAGTGAAGTAATGGGATTGGATGGATTCTTTTAGCCATTCATTCAAATGGAATCCTTGCCCCTATAGGTCAGGAACATGAAGTAACTGTGTCATCTACTACCCCCCAACAATTTGGGTCAGTATAAGACACTTCTTTTTACCTTGGTGCTATGGTCAGTTTCATTTCATGAGTCTCAGGATTTTACATATGAGCTGCATTTTCCATCTCCAGTTTGGAAAAAAACTCAATACATTTTTTTTTTGGTTCACTATTTCAGTTGGAGAAAGAGGCTGAAGCTAAAGGCATTCCTGTTTGTCAAGCTCTGGACATAGAAATCCCACCTCCTCGTCCTAAGCGAAAACCAAATACTCCTTATCCTCGAAAACCTGGGAACAACGCTGCTTCTTCCTCACAAGTATCATCAGCAAAAGATGCAAAACTTGTGTCCTCTGCCTCTTCTTCGCATTTCTTGGATTTGGAAAAAACGCCGTTCTCTGAGGTTCATATCCCTGAACTTCCTCTCTCTTTCTCTTCTTCATTCTGTCATTTTGTTGTTTCTTCTTGTGATAGATTTCTTATGTTGTTCTTTCTGATCAGAAAACATCAACTGGAAAAGAAAACCAAGATGATAACTGCTCAGGGGTTTCTACTGTGAACAAGTATCTCTTACCAAAGAAAGTAAACACAAACATGGAAGCTGAACCGTCTCGAAGAAAGGTATAGAGTCGTAGTCCCAAGAACCTGAATGAATGCTGTATTTGAAGTTCAATAACTTGTTCTGAATGAATAAGAAAGCAAACTTGTTCCATTCTGATTTTGAAGCAGGCAAGTGCGGATAATCAAACAAATAAGACCTCAAATGTGGACAACATGGTTGAAGATGTTCCCGAGAAGAAGAACGACAACAGAGATGGTGACGGTATGCAGACCTACTGGCATTTCCCCGCTGAAGCTATAAATGGAAATATGGCAAAATGCCCTCAGTTTCATTCTCCAGGTATGGTATCTCAAGACTTCATGTTTCGTCCTATGGGAGATGGAGTTCACGGGCACGCGAATCATCCAGCTACAACGACATCATCTGCTACTACTACAGCTTCTCAACAAGCGTTTCCAGCGTGCCCTTCCCAGGATGATTACCGTTCTTTTCTCCAGATTTCTTCTACTTTCTCCAATCTTATTATGTCAACTCTCCTACAGAACCCTGCAGCTCACGCTGCTGCCACATTCGCTGCTTCGGTCTGGCCCTATGCGAATGTCGGGAACCCTGGTGATTCATCAGCGCAGATGAGCTCTTCTCCTCCAAGTATAGCTGCTATTGCTGCTGCTACTGTAGCTGCTGCAACTGCTTGGTGGGCTTCTCATGGACTTCTTCCTGTATGTGCTCCTGCTCCAGTCACGTGCCTTCCATTACCAACCGTTGCAGTTCCAGCTCCAGCTATGGATAAGACGGATGTTGTTGAAAAGGAGAAACAAAGCACAGCTCTGCAAGATCAGAACTTGGCTTCAAAATCTCCAGATTCATCGTCAGACGATTCAGAAGAGACTGGAATTACCAAGCTAAATGCTGACTCAAAAACAAATGGTGATAAGGAGGAAGAAGCTGTTGCTGCTGCTGCTGCTCCTGATCCAAACGTTGCTCTGAAGACAAAGCTGGTGGACCGCTCATCGTGTGGCTCAAACACACCTTCAGGGAGTGATGCGGAGACAGACGCATTAGATAAAATGGAGAAGGATAAAGAGGATGTGAAGGAGACTGATGAAAATCTGCCATGTGCTATTGAGTTAAGTAACCGTCGGAGTAAAATCAGAGAAAACAACAACCCAACTACTGATTCATGGAAAGAAGTGTCCCATGGGGTAAAAAAACAAACACCAACGTTTCTTGGATTTTGCTTGGCTTGGAACTAACACTAAACCATTCATATGTAATCTTGTGTCAGGGTCGTATAGCGTTTCAGGCTCTCTTTGCAAGAGAGAGATTGCCTCAAAGCTTTTCACCTCCTCAAGTGGCAGATAATGTGAATGGAAAACAGATAATGCCATTGGCTCCTAACTTCAACAACAAGGTTCAAGATTCGTGTGATGCAGACCAAGAAAGTGTCGTAATGACTGGTGTTGGACCTGGAAATAGCCTTAAAACGAGACAAACAGGGTTTAAGCCGTACAAGAGATGTTCAATGGAAGTGAAAGAGAGCCAAGTTGGGAGCACAAACAATCAAAGTGATGAAAAAGTCTGCAAGAGGCTTCGATTGGAAGGAGAAGCTTCAACATAACAGACTTTGAGGTAAAATGAGAATTCCACATTTTTACCAATATCTTTCAATCTAGTGTTAGTAAATTGCTTCTTCAATCTTTATGAAAGAGAAGTCTTTTTTTTTTTTTTTTTTTCCTTCTTTTGGATCCATTTGAACATTTCTTGGGTCATGATAATTCCTGTACCATAATACTCCATCTCCATGTCATGTCTATTGTCTCTGTTTGTGTCTGCTACTTGTGGTCTATATGTCTGCTGCTGTTACTGATATAATCAACCATTTAAGCAATGGATTTATGCCTTTACTCTTTTGTTTTTCTTTGTTCTTTTGAAAATTCTGGATATGGTACAAGAGTTTAGAATGATAATGATGAATTGTACAAGAGTTTCGACTTGGAGTGTTATTTTTCTGTCTTTGGTCTTTCTTCCATACAATGCTTCAAGTAACTTCCATCGCTTTTGAATGTTTTAACTTTGAACTTCACTTGAAGGTGCTCAACTGCCAAAGGTATTCGGCTGGGCTTGAGATTTCTTCACTACTGGGCCCACGCACACAAGATTTAATATTTCAAGCCTAAACTCATGGGCGTAAGGCCCTTTTGTGAATAAATCTCGTCTGTAGTAGTGCCAAGGTTGACTATTTAAAATCCATTCAAAGAGCCCAAACTATTTCCCCAATACTATTTTGACTTGATCAATAAACCTCAAAATTGATAATTGTGGTCACTAATTCATCCAAGTTATAAATTGTTGGTAGGATAGTGATACGATGAATCAATGATATCTTATATATTATATAAAGATAAAAAAAAAAAAACACAACTGTGGTTAAGCGCCATCTAGTAAGACTAGTATCGTCCAAATCGTATAGTCTAAACTTTTTAGGTAGGTTAGGCGTGAAATAAAGAAATAAGCATGATTTATAAACTATTTTGTCACTAGACTGTATTCTATAACCAAACCAGTGACATCCTATCCTAGTGATGAAAATGATTCAATAGTAATACGATTTGATCCACAATTCTCGCAGCTTTCCATATATATATATAAACACACCTCCAAGGCTTTGCATTTTCCACCCCAACGAACGCGCTTCACTTGTTTCTCTCCCAAAGCTACAAGAAAGAGATCGGCAGTTTCTTTTTGATCCCAAGGTTTGCTTTTTTATTTCTTTTCGTTCCCTTCTTAGATCTCAAAGCTCGATGCTTTTCGAATGTTTGATCCTCTGATTTTCGCTTCAAATCTCAACCATCAATCGGTTGTATAGAGAACCGAACAGATTTGGCCCAGATCTTTTGTGTTATCCATGCATCAATCTAGAAATGAATCTGAATTTCGGTGTAATTGATCTGAAATCGGTTTCCTGAATCGCTTTCTCCGTGAGATTTGGTCTTTTGATTCGATCGATAGCCTCTTTCGATCGTTATCTGCTCAAATTTAGGGCTAAGATGTGATGATTGAGTCAATTTTGAATGAATGAGTGATGAAACGTTTCTGATTTGACAGATGAGTGAAGAAGCGAAAGAGAACCAGAAGCTGCAGCGACCAACTCCTCGTCTCAACGAGAGGATTCTCTCATCCTTGTCAAGACGATCCGTAGCTGCACATCCATGGCATGATCTTGAGATTGGTAATTAATCATATAGAAATTTTAAAGAATGATTATATCTTTCATTTTTTTTTTTGGGAATGAAATTATGTCTCTCTGTAGGACCTGGAGCTCCGCAGATTTTCAATGTGGTAAGTTTATTCTACTGTTTGAGGAACATGTTGTTCAGAGAATCTTTTTACTATTCTTCTACTAGGTTTTTGATTCATCTTGAAAATTAGGTTGTTGAGATCACAAAAGGAAGCAAGGTCAAATACGAGCTTGACAAAAAGACAGGACTCATCAAGGTTAAATTAATTTTTTTTTTTTTTTTTTTTTAATTTTTTGAATGGTTAAATCCATCTTCCTTTTTTCCATAAAAATCAAAGNCCTTTCTTCCATAAAAATCAAAGTTTTGTCATCTCTCAGGTTGATCGTATTTTGTACTCATCAGTTGTTTACCCTCACAACTACGGTTTCGTTCCTCGCACTTTGTGTGAAGACAATGACCCAATTGATGTATTAGTCATCATGCAGGTATGATTCTTTCTCTTTGTCATATTATGCAGCAAACTTTTTAAGATTTCAATAAATAAATCAAATGTGTTTTCTTCTTTGTATAGGAACCTGTGCTTCCAGGTTGTTTTCTGCGTGCACGTGCTATTGGATTAATGCCTATGATTGACCAGGTAAATTTAAAACCAACTCACTTCACTCGCATCAGTGATTCTTGGGTTTTTCTCTCTCATCAGTTATCAGTTTGAATGATTCTTGTTTTTTTTTTTTTTTTCATTCTGATTGATTTAGGGTGAAAAAGATGACAAGATCATTGCGGTGTGCGTTGATGATCCTGAGTACAAGCATTACACTGACATCAAAGAACTTCCTCCTCACCGTCTCTCTGAAATCCGTCGTTTCTTTGAAGACTGTATGTTCCTTTTTTGTCTATTCATCTCTAGCGATTTCTCTCAACAAACAAGTGTTGTTAGTGTTTCCATTTAACGTATATCTCTCTCTCTCTCTCTCTCTCTCTCTCTCAATAGACAAGAAGAACGAGAACAAGGAAGTTGCAGTCAATGATTTTCTGCCATCTGAGTCTGCTGTTGAAGCTATCCAGTACTCAATGTAAGTCTCTGTTTCTCCATCAAGACCGACCCAAACTTTGTTAAGTTGTAACAACCCTTGAACAAGTCTGGTTTTGATTCTCCATTTACAGGGACCTTTATGCTGAATACATTCTCCACACCCTGAGACGTTGAAGCTTCTTCCTCACAACATCTTGTTTCTGTTTCTTTCGATGATAATAAGAAGCATCTGATCCTAATTGTTACTTTCTCTGCATTTTCTTGTAGAGTTTGGATTTTATCATTTGTCTTTGTGAACTCAATAATTTTGGTTTTGGTTTTGGTTTTGGTTTTATTCTTTGTTAAACTTCAAATACATTACAAGGATGTTTTTAAAATATTGACCAAACGAAGCCGTTTTAATAAATGTAATTTGAACACACGACGCCGTTCGGTTATAAGATCGGAACGAAGTCGCTAGAATTTCACAGATAAAAAACGACGTCGCTCAAGGACAAAATGAACTCGTTAGATAATGTTGTTGATCGAATTACCCAAACGAGACAAGGAGTTGACGAAAACTTTGGATACGGATAGAAAACATGAAGGTAAAACTGGACAGCTCGGTCATAAATGAACAAATGCCAACTCTTTCACATCTCATTTGGTTTTAACTTTAACATACGATAAATATAATTAACCCTATAATTTAATTCAATATCCTTGTGAGTCTCTTGAGAGAGAGAGAGAATCAAGAATAAGTCTTGTTTAAAAGCTCAAGAAGAAGAACAGCAGCAGAATCTTTAGCCTTCTTAACACTCGGCATCGGCTCTCCAATACACTCATCGGTCCATCCTCTGTCGCTTGTATTCACTCTTACCCCAAACGTAAACCTCTTTGCATGCGCCGGTCCTCCTTCTTTCACACACCTACAAAATTCCCCCCGCAATTAAAAAAAACTAATGCAAGTTTTTTTCAAAAATTCTAGTAATATTTACCTGTAAGAAGGCATTGGCCAATTCTTCCTCAAGCAAATATCATTCAACGTCTGCCTCGTAAACGTCTGATTCCCATTCTTCTTGTTCCCATTCTCTTCATTCTCTTCCCCATTCCCGTTCGCCTGCTTCTCTTCCAACTCCGCTGCTTCTTTCTCTTTCAGAGCTGCGAGCGTGTTCCTCGCCGCTAGCTTCTGAGCCATTTTCTTCTGAGGGTTCTGCGCAACTCCCACCTGAACACCGTCGATGAATACTTCCACAGTCGCTGTGTTACCACTCCGACTTGCTTTATATTCTAATCCTTCTGCTTGTTGCTGGCACCGCTCTTGCAGCTCTCGAACCGGATGCATCGGAAGTGTCTCTGGTGTCACCATTGGCTGAAGCAATGGTTGAAATACCTGAAGAGAAAAAGAAAAAGATTTATAATTTAAACAGAGCTAAATTAAAAAAGAAGAAAAGGTTTTAATGCCGAAATAGCTAACCTTCCAAGCAGCAGTTGTATCTTTGCCACTATCAAGAAATATAGCTCCTGCTATAGACTCAACAATGTCTCCAAGAACTTTTGGTGCTTTACAGTCTCCTAAACCGAAAGAGTTAAACCCCGGTTTCGAAGACTCGGTTAGAACTTCCTTCACAAAATCCCGAATCTGCAAAACCACAAAAAAAAACCAAACAATCAAATATATTGTAATTCTTCTGTTTGATAACAAAATAGCTTAATCTTGTTTTCATACCTGTTTCTCGAGGGCGCTAGAGCCATGACGGAGGAACAAGTGGAGTTTATGTTTAACCGCAACACGAGCGAAATTCTCGTTGTTAACCGCTGCGGCTCGAAGATCTGTTAACCGGCCAGGAGGAAGGCTCGTGTAGGTGAAGAACAAGTGTCTTGTAATGAGATGATCCAAGACGGCATCACCAACAAACTCCAATCTCTGGTAACACGAAACACCTGAAGACGGTCTTGAAGCGTGCGTTATAGCTTCAACAAGAAGACCCTTCTCTGCAAACTCGTATTTCAGAGCTTTCTCTAGACCAACAAAGTCTATACTCTTGAGCACGCTCTCTGAAACATTAACCGGTTTCACCGTGCCTTGGATCTCTTCAGGATCATCCTCCACGTGAATCCCAATCCATTTCATCAAATGGTTCGCCGCAATTTTACCGCCTTCGACGTAGTAAACACCGATCAAAGCTTCAACAACATCAGCCAACGTTTTGCTAGACAAAACTCTGTAAGAGCTCAAATCACCCTCCAATTCACCATCTTCCATCTCTCCATCTTCAAACACGTCGCTGTTTCCCTGTTGTTTTTGGTCTTCGTCGAAAAACGAAGATCCTCCATCTTTTGAGTCCTCGTCGAAAACCGGAGGCACACCAGGAGCAGACCACCTAGACGGTGCGAAACGATCCGCCTGGATGTATGACTGAAGCCCTTTAACCAGAGCATACTGATAAAGAACCATGTTGCTGACCATCTGTTGCCTCATCCTTGTAAGCTGACCCTCGTGCTTCTGCGGATACTTGAGAAACAGAAATCGACTTACGACCCATTTCAGATACGCATCTCCTAAAAGCTCGGCTCTCTCGTAGCAGAACGTCTCCTGGCACGAGGCAGCAGTCAAGGCCTCCAGAATCTACGTATTACATATACATATACCAAATCAATGTTGTTTAGTGACAACAAAACAAGACAAAAAAGACTTAACTAATCAAGTTAACAGCACAATAATCAAATATTCGATACCTTTGAAGTTGGAATAGGAAAGCTAATCAGGTTTTTGAGTTGAACAGCGAGCAACATGCTCTCAACTCTTCTCATTATAGAGGGTAACTTCTGAGCACCTCGGACAAGTGAACCCGAAAGCGGATGCACAACGCATAGTTCAGGTGGAAGAAACACGTAATATGTTTTATCCAGAACCGTCTCAGATTCACCTTTGAATTTGAAAAAAAAAAAAACTAAGTGTGTTAATCTAACAGTAATAAAATCAATAAATTTTTGAAGACAAAAAAAAAAAAAGTTCTTATCACCTGACTGTTCAAACCGAGGAGAAAGAAGGTTCTTGCAATACGAAACACCTCGCCCTTTGATCAACGGTTGTTTCTTACAACTCAAATCAACTCCATACCTAACAGATGACATTCCAGAAGAAGACTCGATAGCTCCAATTACCTCAGGTTGTGCAAGAAGAAGAAGAAAAGCCTGTCTTATACAAGGATATAGCCATACACGTAGATATCTCATAATACATAGACAGGCTTTGCTTCTTCTTCTTGCACAACACCGGAGGTGAACTGAGGCCATGCAAGTCCTCGTGGCAACAGAAAAAGTATTAGTAGAGTGCTTCTCTAATGAAACTTTAGAAGAAGACAAGAATTTGAAATGGCGTTTCATACTTTTGCTTGTAATAGTCAGCGTAAGTGTTGTACTCCAAGGGACCTAAATATCCCTCTTTTCTAGGGAACGATGTTTCTGCGCTCATATCGTAGCAAATAGAGTCCACATAAAACCGCTTCCCGGAATGTGCGGCCGTCACAATTTTCCCTAAAAGATTTTCTGCAACCATGCACCCATCTGCCATCATCAGCTTGCCTCCTGATGATAGATCACCTCCTTCTACTACTTCCTTGTCAAAAGCATCTCTTACAGGTAACAATCCAGAAGCTCTCACGACATCGAAAGACGCAACAGCTCCTCTAATACCATAAGTCGGGTGAGATTTGTTGTCACGAAGTTTACCAAACCCATATTCCCTTCTGTCCCCACCAAGAGTTCTCTCGTTAGTCCCCAGATATACATCCGGACGAGCTCTCTGGAGCGGGTTGTCCCACACTGTGGTTTCAGTAATCTTTTCAACTAGTTCCCAGTTGATTCCTTTACTGTCAGTAGTAACAGGGACAAACAAGTAGGCCTTAGCAGGATCCCATGGTGTCGTGGAGGGTTCGACATCAACATCTAACACAATACTCATCAATCTCACATGAAACTTTTTAATAGCTGATAGCTGCACAGGAAGATGCCACCAGTATAAGAATTCAAGAGTTTCTCAAGCAAACATAAATATATAAACTTGTTGTTGTTCAGTCCAACCTGGCTTTCTGTAATATCCAGTGATCCCCTGAAAGCAAGAGATGCTTTGGTGATCATGGCCCGAGCAACATAAAGATCCATAGACATCGATAATACCTGCCACAGTAAAACAAAAAAAATCATTAGAAAAAGGGAAAAACAATTGTTACATGTGGCAGATTCTGAGAGGGAATCAAGAACCTCTGCATCCAGCTCATTGCCAAAAAGAACCGCGAATTCTGAAACTTCGGTTAGGAATGGATCTTTTGAAGACCCAGAATCTTCGCATCTAACACTGTACATGTATAAATGGAATAGCTTTGTGCTCTCACAAACTTCCTTTCCTGATAAGATCCATTCTCCCTGTGCACCGTACAAAAACAATCAAGGTTTTGAAAACCACATTCCCAAGAAAGCATTCATAGTGGTTAGTGCTAACTTTACCTTGAGCACATCCGCCACGCCTTCGGGATAAAACTCTCTATGTCTAGCAGTTCCAGGAACAGGTTCGCCTTCCTCATCTTGGTCAGCCTTCTCAGCGTCTTGACCACTTCCCTTGTCCGGCAATAGCATATCCGTAAATGCACCCATCTCATGCAGTTTCTTGCACCCAGCTAGACATACAGCCTGAATATCAAAACACACATTCACTAATTCAAGACTCGCAAGTAAGAACTAGATAGATGATTTAGGCTAAGCTTCCTCTTAATCCTAGTCACTCTTGGAGATTAAGGAAGTTGGTTTCTTATATTAATCAACAATAGAGACCTTATAAGGATCTTGATACAACTTAATCGTAATCCTAATGCAAAAAGGAAAATACTCATAGCATAGAAAGGAAAATCTAAAAACCTAATTCATTAAGTAAAACACCAAAACTCATCAACTCAAAACACCCTAACTAATACCTACACCATTCTAACCATAGTCTCACGTATCACAGAGGATAACAACAAATAAGATAAAGGAATAAAAGATAATAATATTAAGTCCACCTGTTGTGCAAGACGCATTGAACTGCAAACAGGACCCTCGAGTATTTCAAATGGTGCATTGCAAGGAAGCTGGAGCCTGCATGAATACTCTGTGTGTCCCCCAGGCTTTTCATGTTTCTCCATGCAAAACTCAGGACGAAGAATCGCATACCTGAGGCACCAAGAGAGAAACAAATCCATCATCTCAATCAGGAAGAAGAAGGTCATTAGGGAAACAAAAGTTATCAGTAGACTTATTACCTGTCACCTGGAAGCTGAGAGCAGTAGAAATGTATGAGACCAACCGCGGAGTTCAAGCTAACCATGGCACCAGTTGTCTCCACTTTATAAACTGTACCCGGCACAGCATCAATGGAGATTAGCCTCGATGTATCTTTGAGATGGCTAAGATCAGTCCTTTCTATTGCTTCTTTTCGCAGCGTCTCCTCACTGTTTCTGGCATTCCTTAAGAATGCTGCGTGGGATACATTTCCTCTGCAAGCAACGCAAGTTGACATATACTGATTTGGTGACCAGTTTTCAAAAAAAAAAAAAAAATCAAATGTAGATTTCATTAAAGGATATGTACCTCTCAACCATGAGAATGTAGTCTGATCCAGGCTTTCTTGCCCGACCACGCGACTGAATGTAAGCCAGCACCGTCTTTGCAAGGTCGAAACGCATAACAACGTTACACTGCCTGATATCAAGTCCTTCCTCAGCAACGCTTGTGGCGACTAACAGTGTCACCTATCAGAAAAGAGAAGACAAATGTCAAAGATAAAATTCTTCGACTTTTTACCACAAAACCTAGGAAGAGTATTTCATACTTGGCCATCTCGGAATTTGGAAATTGTATCCTGCATTTGAGATGACTTCATTTCTTGGCTATTGTTGTGCCCGATCATGCTGGCGCACCGTATAAAACCAAGTGAAGGCAGCTCGGCGAAAACCTGAGAATCTCCAAGCTCAGAGATATTGACCAGAATAAATGTAATCAAACTGTTTAATCCTAACCTTTGGAAGAACCAAAGCAGCAACCACTCTCTCAACAAAAACAATAGCACGAAAATCCGCAGTGTGCTGATACTTGAGGAGCAGCTTGATCAACGATTGAACTTTTGGAGTAACTTTCCCATCAGCCACTGCAGCGCCTATTACTTCATCTACGTGCTCCCCTCCAGAGACCACTAATAACACCAATAGCCTTGTTAATACTCGGTTAAAAATGAACAGTGAATAAACAGATACTGAGAATGTGGTTAAGACTTACCATGATCATCAGGGAGCTCTCCTTCCTCAATCTCGTCATCATTTGCATTACCATTTTCTGGTTTGGTAACTTGTGCGCCGCCGGGCTTTTCAGCAGCAGCGCCTTCCAGAAGCTCACATTGCAAGAGCGACACCACCTCGCTCAGGTAAGACTCTTGAAACTTGACATCAACTTGGAAATTCACCCTCTCGTCACTTTGCAAAGCAGTCGAGAAAGATTGCGCCACCTTCAAAGAAGAAAACAAAAATACTATATCATATGAAAAATAAAAAAAGCCATTTCAAATCATCAGAAACAATTATTATCTACCTTGTAAGCACACCACTGACCCAACTCAGCAAGAGTGTAGTTAACAGCTCTAAGTTTATGAATCAAATTGGCGGCTCCATCGCTCTCCGTTCTTTCGGAAACGCCATAAACCTGTCTCAGCTCATCCTTAGCTCCAGCGTCCCTAGCCCCCATAAACTGCCACTTGCTTTTCCTTGAACTTGCCTGTGCCGCTTCTTCAACAGCTGCAATCATCTGCTTTATTTTCTCATGCAGAGACCACATAGTAGCAGCTTTGTCATACTCGACCACAACCTCTGAAGGCATAGGCACATGTTTCTCTAGTTCCTTTCGGTCTTTTATGGTACAAACCGTAGAATCCAATTTCGTCTCGAGATTTCGTATCTTTATCGCACAATCTACTTGGCTAGAAACACCTTTTGACAACACAACAAAACAAAATTGACACTTTTTAGCAAGAGAGATCGGCTTGGAAACACCTATACAAGAGAAAAAAATCAGTACCCTTTAGATTAACAGGCGAAGCAGTCATTCCAAAGATGGCAGGTCTTTTATCCTTAGGGGTTGTGTGGTAAAACTCCGACATGACCAGCGAGTAAGGATGTTTCTTGACAGCGTGGTGACACTCATCGAGAATCAAAAGATTAATCGATTCCATTCTGATAATGCTGTGCCTCAGTATGTTCAACAGAATCTGTGCTGTCATTACTAGAACCTACACAGAAGAAAACCTGTAAATTTTAACAGAGCAAAGATCAACGCTCATGTGAAGAAGAAGAAGAAGAAGAAGAAGAATGCATATCAAAAGCAAACCTGCTTAGACTCAAACTCTCGCTGCCACCTTCGAGCATCCCAGAAATCTTGTCCCATCTCACCACAATAATGCCCAACTAGGAAACAAGTTTGATTACGGATCACTTCTGCTTGCTGAAAATATAAAGACTAATCAACAAACCGAACCATTTAAAAGAAAACGAAAAAAAGAAATACAAACATGTAGTGTTGTTGTTTAGGTACCTGATAAACCAAAGGCACTTTAGGAACCAAGAACACTGAGAGCATTTTCCTGTTCTGGCTCGTCAGATCCTTATGAACACTTTTTATGAGAAGAATCGCGATCAGCGTCTTCCCAGCACCGGTCTCAAGAAACGCAATCGTGTTTTTCGCTTTAGCTTGTTCAAGCACATCCAACTGGTACCTCCTTGCTTGCTCTTCCACAACCTTCTCTTTACGTTCCTCAGGCTTACTCTTATTCTTCTTCTCCTCCTCCTCCGCCTTCTTCACATCGCATTCTCGGTGTCTTCCACTCTCTTTCTTAACATCTCTTTCGTGATCAGCTTCCCAAGTCCCTGACCGATAAACCAACTCATTCGAACCAACTTTATCCCTCTCCCAGTAACCCCTACCTTCTCTTCTGTAATTGTAACCATCTCTTCTCTTGTTATTGTGACCAGCCTCGTCCCAATTACGAGTCCGTTTCTTGTTCATAAACCTATCTCTCTCCCTATAATTAGCTGAAAGGCTACTCCTTTCACTCTGGTAGCTACAAACTCTAGCTCTCTTCCTATTCTTCTCTCCTTCCTCCTCTTTCGACACCTCGTCTCGCTTACCGCCACACTTCTGCAACAACCCATTCCCTTTCACCGAGACAGCAATCTCTCCACCAATCAGCTGAGGAGCTTCACAAACCTCGCTGTTACCGTTGCTTTTCCGAGAATTGGTCTCGGAGACGCCATTTTTGTTGTGAGCTCCGTTTGGTAAGCCTCCACCGTTCTTGATGCTGTCTAGAATGTGATCAATTCCACCGAAGAAGTCGTTGTTGACGCCGTTTTCGTCAATGGGTTCGACGACAGCAACAGAGGAAGGATCGAAAGCAGAGACGAGATCATCGATGAGATCACAAGAGATGTCCTCGCAAGCATCTAGCCAATAGGAAGGCTTTATGTCCTCCCTACGCTCATCCTCCACTACCATATTTTCTATAATAATAATCAATCAATCAAATCAAATCAATAACATCAAATAAGAGAAAGCTCACTCTAAAAAAAACAAAAAAAAAAGCAAATCTTCAGAGAAACCCCAATAGAAACAGAACCCAGAAAAAGGTCAGAACTTCGGGTGAGAGAAGACAAGTGTTTAGTGACAGACTAGGGTTAGATAGACCGTACGAAACACGCCAATTTTCCCCAGGTTTAAAGGGGTCACGAAGAAGAGCAAGTAGAACCCTAGAGGTACGAAAAGATGATATTTTTCTAGGAATAAATACGAATTAAAGACTTTTTTGCAAAGTGTGTGATTCTAAGATTCCACACGGTCTATCGATCCCTACTCTGTGTCTCTTTTCTTCTCCTTCTTCCCTCTTTCTGACTCTCTCTCTCTTCTGGTCTGTTTTCCACTTTCTCGCTTCTCTTTGTAACTCTTTTTTCAGTTTGCAATTTCAAAGCAGAAAAGTAAAGTTATTTTACTGACTTCGAAAAAAAATAATACAGAATGTAGTTTTATTTACTCCAAGCAATCCAACCGGCCTGTAAAGTATAAATTCGACGCGTTAATTTATTACAACTATAAGACAAAATTGAACATAAATTTTTACTTTTTTCTTTACACCAGCAAAACTTTTATAATACACAGAAATGAAAAATACTAAAGATTTTCAAGATCTGATTTTATGATAGGTTCTTTACATCGTGATTTACTCACTAATTATTTTTTACTATTTTTCGAGCGGTTTTCTCCGACCGTATTCGTACCGGACAGTCAAAATTATTACAAACCTTTTTGCTTCTTACTGTTTCCATAAAGAGTCAAATATTCGTTTCGCCAATGAGATATCGACAGGTGGAAAGGTTCAAGTGATTAGTCAGCTCTGATGCTTTTGCTCTGTCATTCTGTGGACCGAATCGTGCGACTTTATTTTCCCACTGGAAAGTGGAAACTGATCAGCAATCATTGACTCCGAAGTCCGAACGGAATTGGATCTTGGTTCGGTTTCGTATTTAGTTAACTCCAAACCAGATCATTCAAAACAAGACGTGAAGCACTCAGCAGCATATGCGAAAGAGATATTGAGATAGAAAGTCAGAAAGTGGGCCCGAGAAATCTAGATAGTGTTATTTTGTTCTTCTTCCAGATAAATTGCACAAATCTGCATGGAAAGTGATCTAAAGACCACCGAATATAACATTATTATTATTATTCTCTTCTGAATATAAAGACAAATGCATCTTCATACACTGACTATATATAGCTTACGATTAACGTTTTACTACTCTCTTTTTTTATTTTTCTGTTAGTCAAATTGCTATGTTTTATTCGTTTGTTACTGTACTTTGTTTGGTATTTGATTTCTTATCGGTGACATGGACCTAACACATTTTGATGCATTAATTTTTTTATAAAGGGTTCATATTGATGTGCTAATGTATGTCAAGATTCTCAAAGTGGCTTAACATTCGAGAAAAGGAAATTATTCAAGCTTTACGTCCGTCCACTGAAGGGCCAATTTATTGTTCCGTAGCATTCTCATCTTATTCCTTGCACACGCGTACTGCGTACATCCCTTAGCACTCATGTTTATGAATGTTAAAACGATATAATTTATAGATTTTAAAAGAGTTTTGTGCAAAAAAACCCGTCAACTAATTTTTTTTGCAAATAAAACCCTCAGGTTTATAACGTGCAAGTCAATCCCCCAACTCTCAGGTCACCCGCTAAACAGCCTTTGGGTATATTGTCGACGTGTCTCTTTTTGGACCGCCTAAAAATAATAAAACACTGCGTTTTGGACATTAAAACGGGATGCAGTTTTGTTTTCTATGCCGTTTTCGGAAAAAAAAAACTAAAAGTTCGGGATTTCAAGTTGTCGGGATTTTGTTTGAGGAAAAACTAAAATTGATTTGGGGAAAATAAAAAATTAGGGTTCTTAGCCAATTCTAGATTTATGGGTAAACTCTTGGAAGCTTATTGATATTGCCGATATCATCATAGACTGATTGTTTCGTGTAAATTGTTTCTGGTGTTTACGAGAATCGCAGAGTTGAAGGAAAACGAGAGACGAAGGACACAGGAAGAGATTTTGTATGCGCTGGTGGTTCAAAAGTTCATGGAAGCTAACGTATCACTTGTACCATCAATAAGCCCATCTTTAGATCCGTCAGGCCGGGTTGATACTTGGCCGACCAAAGTGGACAAACTCGAGCGGCTTCACTCGCCTGAGATGTACGAGATGATTTACAACCATCTAGCCTTGATTCTCGGAAGCAGAATGGGTGACCTGACCTCTGTTGCATAGATAAGCAAACTCAGAGTTGGACAAGTCTATGCTGCTTCTGTCATGTATGGATACTTCTTGAAGCGGGTGGACGAAAGGTTTCAGCTAGAAAAGACGATGAAGAATCTTCCTGGTGGGTCTGATGAAAGATAGATTGTCAAGGAGGTGCGGACGATTCTCTCTCAGCTGCTTTATGACATCTCAATGACATTCTAACTCTTAATTGTAATATGTGAATATTATATTGTCACTACAACAAAACAGACGTTTTCCATCGACGATTTACGTCGACCATA
>OVBJ01002422.1:0-18103 GCA_900406535.1 Noccaea bulbosa
TCAACATATAGCCGTTTGATTATTAAGTTGCAAGAAAAGAGGTGAGATTTGGTGAAAGACAAAAGGGAAGACCAAGAGTAAAGAAAGAAGGGAAAAAAGCTGCGTCAGGTAAGAAGAAGTGGTCCATTACAGTGCATTCTTATTTTTGACAAGGCAAACATCGTCGAACGATTCGGGAAAGTGTAAGTTTTAAGAGTTAGGCTACAGAATTCTCAATAATCAAAGCAGGATCAGGAATCAGGCCGTCAACATTGATGTTTGTTTTAATCAGGCCGTCAACATTGATGTTTGTTTTAATTCTTTAATCTTTTTTTTTTGTGGTCAGTGGTTATTTTTTGTTTGATCATTTTCATTTTTTGTCTACTACATATAACATATGTCCCACTTCTGATTGGAGATACATACTCTTTTGTTCGAAACGTTAATCATAGTTCGAATTATTTTTAAGTATATTCGTAAAGCATATTTATAGCATATTAATAACAATTGTGAATAACTTAGAAACATACAAAGGCTTGAAATCAATAATTTTACATTAATTAAGTTCTTTAATTACATACAAAGGCTACTTAAAAAAATTGGCATAAAAATTTTAAAACCAGGTTGGTTACTTAAAACTTTTTAAATGTTTTTCACTCAAAATTTCTTTGGTAAACACTACCAAAACAGTTTTTTTTTTATATGCATGAAAACACTATATCAATTTTTAGACAGAATTCTTTTGAGATAAGTATGTAATGGATATTGCTATTTGATTTTTCTGATTCTTGATCATGCATTTTAAAGATGATTTGTATTGGCTAAATTCTCTTAGTAATTTTTCTAAAGGCTTTTAAAATTTAATTGAATCATAGGCTATTTTAAACTATTTTTTGAAAATATATTGTGGCTAGAAAATAAACATATTTACTCTTTTTGTTTTCCAGAAGTTTGTAGAATCAAATTGTATTTGGACCTTAGATATAGAATATGTTTTGGGTGCACTACTGTTTAACAGTTAATTTGATGTATAACATTTTATGGCATTTAAAAAAACAAAACCATGTCCTTGATGTAAAATTAAGGATATTAATTTGCAGATTCATATTTTTGGCTGAAAATTTGTGTAATCATATATTGAAAAATAAAAATGGAAAAATAATTTCGACAATCAGACCTTTGGCATGAAAACCTTATAATCAAGTGTCCAACACAAATGTTTTAAGTTAAATATATAATGAACATTGCTATTTGATTTCTCGATTCCTGGCCATGCATTTAAAACTATGTTTTCCTTGGCTAAATTTTCTTAGTATTGTTATAAAAGTTTTTAAAATTTAGTTGGATCATAGGCCATTTTAAAATATATTTTTGGAAGAAATTTATGACAGAAAATGAAAAGATTGACCAATTTTAACGGAAAATTTTGTTTGATCAAATTTTATTTGAATTTGTTTAGAGAACATAGTCAAATTGTATTTCAAAATGACCATATCCCACCATGTTTTCAATTTGCAGTTGTTTGACGGGAAATTTGTAATATAATATTTTTTGAAGATTTAATTTATTAAAATCATGTCTTCGATGTAATATGCAAGATGAAAAAAAATTAGGACGAAACAATCAAGATGAATTAAAAAAAAAAAAAATTCAACAATAAGAAAATAAAACATATATAAAACAAATATATCAAAATAACAGATCTATTGAATAAAAATTTATATTCAAAAAGATATTAAAGTTTACACAATCCGCGCATTAGGCGCAAAACATCACAATACAATTGAAAATCAGAAACATGACTAATTTTAAACAATTGATGGACGATAAAAATTTACAATCAAACTGATTTCCTACGGTCTACGGACCTTCCGACACGGCAACATTTAGATAGGTTTCTCTTTGAAATCAACGGCTTTAAGCGTTTCCGGAATATGAATTTCGCAGACGGTATTATCAGTTCATGCGCCTCGGACGATGATTACCAAGGAACAAACCGATCCGTCCGGGTTGGTCGGCATTCACATCCATTAGGCGCGGAATATCAACCACTTGGATCTGAAAGGGCAATCGCTGTTAGTACCGGAATTAGCACAATTTCTTGAGCCCGTTATAATTAATAACATCATGCAAGCTTGACCCGGTTTTCACATCAACCTCTTCATAGAAAAAGAAAGACTTGGAGATAAAGTCTGAATCCTTGAAGAAAGGAAAGAGATCAACACCAACGAAGAATATTTCCATAAGAGAAAAGGAAGAATATCATGAAGAAGCCAACCTTCTCTCACTATATATTGAAGACCCCTCATTCATTGAAGGGGATCAGAAAATCCTTAAGAGCAGAGGAGCAAAACACGAAACCCGAGCTATACTTTTATTTTTTATCTTTTATTCTCTTCGTATTCATCTCGGCAAACATTGTTGCCGAGACGAATCACCCCTTGAAATCTTTGTACTTTGGTTGATCTTAATAAAGAGTCTCTCCTAAATCCCACATCTCTTCTATAACACTATTGTGCAATTTTGAGATTCAACAATTGGCGCCAACTGTGGGGATAGGAGAATCAACTCAGAAAAAAGACAATCAAGGTTCAAAGATGGGATCTATGAACAATGATCTCGGCGCCGGAACAGGCGGACTGCAAAGTCAGCCTGAGCTAGGCGCAGATGGAAACCCCATCATTCGTCCCGTCGGAAGCGACGAGAACGACGGTCACGTCAACCCTCCGCCGCGACCGGCTCCAGACGCAGAAGCTCCAATCACAAGCGCTACGTTTACCGCAGCCATGCAAGGTTTTGCGGCTCAATTTGCCGAGCTGCAAGCTCAGCAGCAAAAGTACCAGGACAGGATCGATTCACTCCAAATCACCGATGATGGACGAATTGGGCGGGCTCTCTTCCAAACTCCGACGAGAAGCACCGCGGCAACTAACGCCGTGACAAACGGCGAAAAAAAAATCAATCCGGAAGTGGCCAAGCTGCGCCACGACCTCGACGCAATCACCTCCCAGGTACCAGGCGCTACCAGCTCGGCACCAGAGATTGCCAAAGTCCTTGCCGAGACGAAAAAAAGTCCTTTCACTCGTCGGATCGCTGCGATACCTTTAAAGGATCAAACGACCCTCCGACTTCAGTTCTACAACAAGGGTGACGATCCTAAAGGTTGGCTGAGAACCTTTGAGATGGGCATAAAAAAGCAAAAATATGCCTCCTCTGAAGAACAGGATGCGAATTATTGTCAACTGTTCATTGTGCATATGAACGGAGATGCGACGGGCTGGTTTTCAAACCTTCCTGCCGAATCAATTGACAACTTCGACGATCTCAGCACGGCATTCCTCAAATATTTTTCAATGTTTATGTCGAAAAAAGAGCACCAATCTTTTCACTATGAGACAGCGAAAAGATGAGCCTCTTCGCGAGTTCGTTGAGAGATTTAGCACGGCAGCAGCAGAGCAATCAGACCTCCCTGACGGGATGGGAATCAAAGCTCTTGAAAATGGGCTTTGGTTCGAATCAAAGTTCAAAGAGAACTTAATGCTCGACGAGCCGGCAACTCTCGGAGACGCTTTGCATAGGTCCCAAAAATACGTCCTCGTCGAAGAGTGGAAGGCACACCACTCCAAGATTCACGAAGCAACGAAAGAGTCATCTCGTCAAGAGAACAAAAGAAAATCTTCATTTTCTGTTGCAGGTAAAACATCAAGGCACGATGACGACGACGATCATACCAAATGGTGCAGCTTCCATGGGCGTACGGGTCATGCTACAGAAACTTGTAGGCATTTCGCAGATGAGCGCCGACGCGAAAATAGGCTGGGCCGAGGTCAAAACACCAATGATGCTCCGAAGCAGAATGACGACACCGAGATGAACGCACCTCGTCATCCAGACGATTTGCCCCCGCCGCCGAAACGGCAAGTCCGTTAACGGACTAAGCACGCAAAACCGAGCTCGTCAAAAACCGATCTCGTCAAAGAATGATATCGAGATAAAATAAAGGGTTACCCCACTCGTTGTAATGAACTACGAATGGCTTGATCCCGACACGGGTACGTAGGCAGCCTTGCAAAAGGTACAGCTATAACTCTAATAAAATTTTATAATCCATCTGACGAGATGAACATTGTAAATTTTATTATTTACCTTCGAAAGGTACCCATTCTATAAAAGAACCTTAGAATGGCGCGTTGATGTTCTGGCCAAACGTTCGACGAAACTGAGCTCGCCAAAGTGCGAGCTTGACCCCGATCTCGTCGTAAACGAGTTCGGGATGAAACCGAGCTCGTCAGAGAACGAGTTCGAGAAAAACTGAGCTCATGAAAGAGCAAACTCGGGAAAGAGTGAAAACGAAACGGACTGATCATCCGAGGTGTAAGTCGAGGGATGACGGCGCAACCAAACCGACGGATAACTTCGTCACACCGGCAGGGATGCCTTCAGATTTTGGGTGAGCCCGAAAGGTCTGGAATCTGAAGGACGGAGTCGAGAAAAGTCGAGATAGAACTTCGCACATATCTTTGAACTATGATAAATTGTCTACACCCCGGCGGAAAACCCCGGAGGATATGGATGACATTACTGTCTCGTCCGCGAGCTTGTAATGAACGAGCTCGTGAAAGCCGATCTCGTAATGAACGAATCGCAACCGATCTCGTAATGAACGAGAGGAAAAACGGTCTCGTGATAAACGAACCCGAAACTGATCTCGTAATGAACGAGAGAAAAAACGGTCTCGATTTCGTACGCTTTGTCTATTATGATTCTGGATCATGTATGTGGAAAGCAGAGCTACTCTGTTTCCTTCACTGTTTTCTAGGCTTCTTATTCCTCTTAATGCTCTCTTCTTCTTCTTCTTCCAATGTTTGTTTTCAACAGTTACCAGGAAGAACGGATAACGAGATCAAGAACTACTGGAACACGAGGTTGAAACGCTTCCAATGCCAAGGCCTTCCTCTCTACCCTCCAGATATTTCCCCAAACAGTCATCAACAACAACAACAACAACATATGTATCTTCAACAGCCAAACACTCCTTCATCTCCTCTTCCGTCTCCAACACCAGATTCTTCCTTCTCCTTCCACACTCCAACCCTCCCTCTCCTCACCTTCCCTAAACCACCGTTGCCTTCTCTGCGTCCCAAACGTTCTTACGACACTGCCTTCAGTGGCTTCTCTACTAAGCCCTCTTATACTTCTTCTCCAACCACTTTCCTTTTCTCTTCCCCGTCCTTTCTTCACATTCCTTCCTCCTATCAATCTACCAATCCGGTTTACTCCAGGAAACATGAGCTCCCTTCAAACCAAAATCCATACTCTGCCTCTTTAGGAGTCTATGAGGTAAGCAACTTTTCAGACAATGGCAACTGTAACCAAAACATTCACACCGGTTTAGATATAAGTACATGTCAGCTGTTACAGGATGTGATGGAGGAGGCTGAGGCTTTAGCCGGTAGCTATTGGGCTCCTAAGCGGAGACAACTCATGGACAACAACTTCGTATTTTCGGGTAGTTTCGGACATTGTGGTTTTTCCAACAGTATATGTTCCCTCCAAGGTAATAATCAGACTGCTCAAAATATTTCAAGATCTGCGAAAACATGTGTATTCTGAAATGTTTTGTTTCTGTTAATACATGTTTAAAACCAAAGGAAGACAAGACTCTCCAGATAAACACGATGCAAGATGAGGACATAGCGAAACTTCTTGACTGGGGAACTGAAAGCAGAGAGATCTCAAACGGGCAATTCTCTGTCTTAACAACATAGGACAACCTCGTCCCTGACGTTCACCAGTTCGCTTTGCTGTTTCAAGTTGATGACGACGACAACAATAACAACAAGAATCTTACCATATCGTCCTGCTCATGGGACAACTTGCCAGAGATCTACTAAAGAAAAGCTTAAGATATATTTGTTCCAAAAAAAAAAAATGTTTAAAATATTATATTATAATTTGATGACAATTAAAATGATAAAATATTATAAAAGAGAGAAATAAAAGACAGGGAAAAATAGATATAAATGATAAGAAATAAAATTAATTATAAAAAAATAAAATTAATTTGTAAGTTTTTTTTGTTTAATATGATTTTTAATTGAATATTATAATTGCAAATACATTATTTACAAAAAACAATTATTTATCATAAATATTATTAACATATATATAAAATCCATTAATTTTTTTCATTGCAAATAATTTCAAAATTATATGTAATAAAAGAATTATTTATCATGGTTTTCACACAAAACCATGTGTTGGGCCTTTATGGGTTTCATCTTTTTTTGGTCCAACTTTGAGTACTAACACCCACCCGCTTCTTGAGCTCTATGAAGGGAAAATGCTGATCAAATTCAGGTCTTGACCATTGGAACTCCAACCGACCATGAAATTAATCAGTTCTTTTATAATTGTGATTTATTTTATCGTATCAGTTCTCCCAATCGAAAGAGTGTATGGAATGTGAGGGAGTGTGTGTTTACAGAGTAAAGTAGGAAATAAGCTAATTAATAAGAATGATGATGCCTGATGTGCGTGGCGGAGATGCACGCGCCAAAGAGTTGACATATTTTTCCTTGTATTTGACAACGCTTTCTTCTCTTCTTTTCTTGCACGTTTGCTTCATCACTCTCTCTCTTTGTTTTTGTGTGTGCGCTAAAATCTCACACAAAATCATGAATCGGGCCTTTATGGATTTCATCATTTTTTAGGCCCACCTTCGAGTCGCTTCTTGGGCGCGTGAAAAGCAATAGCAGAACACATTCGTATTATTAAACCGGGATTTGGCACCGGTTTAATTAAAAAAAAAATGCTGCTCCAGCTCAATCTCCTCCTTCGGGGCTCTCGACCATTCCGCTGTATCCCTGGTTGTTTTGGCGGATTTGTCTCTGTACTATTCTTCCTCTCTGTTATGATTTTTTCAGAAAGATGCAGCCAAGAGAGCATTTGGGCCTTCTCCACACCTCCGATGAACATCTTTCATCCGGTCTGCTGATATACAAATCCATCTGCAGCTCCAATGGAACGAGGCAACACACACGGTGCCTGCCTGCGCCTTCCACTCACAATCTGCAGTTTCTCATTGATCGACACTGGAACTGACCAGACTTCAATACTAGGATCTAGATAAGGGAACCTGAAATTATTTACCTGTTGTACCACAACATAGCCTACGGTCATCTACATGTTCCACATCCAATCCAAGAAACCATGATCTTAACGGGACATCCTCATTCACGTACTTGTGAAGCACGTTTCTGTATACAAAATTTGTCCTTGGTTAACACACAATCAACGTATGCACGTATAAGCACAAAGCAGATTCCTGGGTGGATATCGGAGAAAGCTAAGGACTTTCTAATGAATTGTTTGAAGAAAGATCCGAAACAGATATGGTCGGTGGAGGAGCTTCTTAAACATCCTTTTCTCGACCACGACGAAGACACTCGCGATTGTCTGAACAAGACTTCTTCTCCGAGCAATGTACTAGATCAACGGCTCTGGGATTCATGCGAAGTTTCGAAAAGTTACTCAATTTCGATGGATCACGAAGACCCTTTTGCTGATTACTCTGATTCTTGGGATTCACCGGCTGGTCGGATCCAGCAACTCGCCGGAGATGAATATTCAAGCGTTCCCAGTTGGGATACGGTAGACGACGTTGAATGGATTCAAGTGAGAGGCGAAGATCTTGGAGAAACCGAGAATCGCGTCGGTGACGGTGACGATGACGAAGACCCGATTTGCGGTGAAGCAGCGTCGTCGTCGCAAGCGATTGAAGTAGTTGAAGATTGGATTTCGGATCCAGACAGTTTGTTCTCGGAATATTCCTCTGGCGACGTCATTACTAGTTTCTACTATAATGTTGCTATTAATGGAAATTAAATTGATATTTGCTATTATAGTGTTGAATACAAAATGTACCCACAAAGAAAATGTTTATTGATCATGTCAATAAAAAAAACAAAAAATTTGTCTGTCAAATAGCGAAGTCTTTATTTTTCCTTAGTACTTTAATTTCTAAGTCCTAACAGTCAATTTGATTACTCAATGAATGTTAAAGCTTTGATATAATGTTATCTAAGACTGAATTAAGAAGAAATCGGCTTATATGGTTCTTATAACCGTGTTCTTAGACAGTTGTAGGATGTTATTATAGTTTGAAAATTAATCGTACAAACAAAAAGATAATTTGAAAGTTATGGTCATTCGCACTCTAACAACAAACATATTAATTTGACTGAATTATTTTGATAATATACTGGAAGAAGCACCCAGTGGCTGTGGTATTCTGTTTACGCCAGGTAAATACTAAAAAACTCTATTGTTCTTTAAAGTTACAGAATCTATGAGCACACGCATCGCAAAACCCCTCATGGTTTCTTAAAAAAAAAAAAAAAAAAAAAAAAAAAAAAAAAAAGNAAAATAAACAAATAATGATTTTCCAAAAAAACGAAGAATTCAAAGAATGGTTCATAAAAAAAGAAATAGCATAAAAAGTCGTATATGTATTATGAATTTTTCAAAATCAGTCTTCAAAGCATATATCTGCTTTGCTCGAGCAAATGCAATTTCATTCATTCTGCTAGATTTCAGTTTGTCAAGCATATCCACTTCCATCTCAGCCTTCAAAAAATTCACAAGAATTTTACAAAATGCAGTTACTCATCATTAGCTTTTGATCATATACTTTATAGATTATTAAATTTACAATACCTGGTTGGTCACTATGTTACGGGGATCATGGTCAATAAGCTCCCTTTCCTCAACAGGAGTATCCATCAGATTCCACAGATCAGCTAGCTCTTGAAGCTGCACAAAACCAAGATTCATCACCACAAACAGAAATTGCGTTGAGTTTCAGAACTTTTAGCACAAATTATCAGACGTCTAATATTCCCAAATGTTGTAAGGAACACAATCTTGAAGCCACTTAGTAAAGAGTTTGGATAAGCCAAATATTGTACCTTCGGAGCTAGTTCTTATTTTTCCAACTAAAGTAGAATTTCCCATCAAAGGTATTCCTGTTGAGGGTTGTTTGGAGGAGGTACCACACAAAAATAAACACCTAGCTTCAAACAGGTTTGTTGCAATCAGAGAGGTATCTCAAAGATCTTATAAAAAACGAAAGATTTCTAAACTCAAAAATCTCTAGACAATTAATTTCCCCTGAAATTTGATAAATTGATTACAGAGAATAAGTTTAATCTACACCAAAACAAAACTATGTTGGCTGACACTCTTCCCCTAGTTCCATAGAAATTGTGGAAAAACTGTTTTGATACAAAGCTTGATGTCCAGTCTTTTGAACTATCAAACATGATGTGTGAACCATGCACGGGCTAGGAGGAGTCGAGCTAGGAGGAGTCGAGTTTGTCAACGATTTTCAGTAATAGCGATCCTTATTCATGGTCTCCTTCCATCACAAGAATCCTACGAATTCTAAAAATCGATGGAACCTCATGATACAACTAAACTATAATCCCACTCAAATCAATAATCCAAAGAATTTCAATGTTCATACAAATAAACTTGTTTGGACTGTTTCTTTGTTGTGCTTTTTCAAAAACCACATATGGTGTGAGAAATTAATAATATTACAATAGTTATTGTTCACTGTGGATGGTTACATTGAAAAAATAATTGCCTTATCAAATTATCTATAGAAATTGGTTGGTAGCTGTTGGAGCTAGATTTAGCACTGGCACATATTAGTTCCTAACAGAGGCCCATTTAAAGTCTTTTTGCCAAGCCCAGTTATCCAAAAGTCCAGTCAACTGTTGTAACAAGGCGACGAGCGGCCGTAAAACCGGGTCAAAACTGTTCCAGGAGATCCCATAAAATCCGGAGTACGCACCCCCGATATCCGCGCAGCAGTTAGGCGTCGAACAAAATATATAATGGAAGCAGGAGCAAAGCAGAAGACTATCTTTTCACTTATCATCTTTTACTCATACTCTCTTGTACTCTTACGTGCTTATCGAGCTATCGTAATCCGAAAGATACTTTGTAAACACCTTTCTTATTAATACAAATCTATTTGGTTGATCTAAGTCATATTTTTTGTTGGCTCATTGTGAGATTCTTACCTACTATTTTTCTCATCTTTTCATTCACTCTAAATTCTTGAGTGTGGATTTTGGTATCCACAGTAGCTTTACTTGTGTTTCATAGCAAATCCATGCGCTTATTCTAAATAAATGTTTCTGTATTTCATTCTTTTATGTAACAAGGCTCGTTACATATGAGTGTTTTGTATTTTTTTCCTATTGCTTATGTTTATATTTTTCTACGTTTATGAAACAAACTCTTGCATATCCCTCTCTCTCTCCCTTATTTATATCATGTCCTTTATTCTATTTAAAAAATCATTTTCTTATCAAATTATCTATTTACCACTATTTTACCTCGAAAAATTACTAGAGTTGCTCTTTTTCCTTTCTCTTTTTTGGCCATTTTTCTTCTTTGTCTTTTGTGAGAGAAAGGTTAAAAGAAAAAAAAAAAAAATTTACTATGGGAAGAACTCGGGGATGAATACTGAATATCGTTTTGTAGGTCCTACCTTTTCAAAACGTTCCTCCTTCACCGCCGACGAGGAACGTCTCATCATTCAGCTCCATTCTCAGCTCGGCAACAAATGGTCTCGCATGGCTGCTCAGGTGATCAAAAGCAGAGCTACTCTGTTTCCTTCACTGTTTTCTGGGCTTCTTCATTCTTCTTAATGCTCTCTTCTTCTACTGTTTGTTTTCAACAGTTACCAGGAAGAACGGATAACGAGATCAAGCACTACTGGAACACGAGGTTGAAACGCTTCCAACGCCAAGGCCTTCCTCTCTACCGTCAGACGTATCTTCAACAGCCAAACACTCCTTCATCTCCTCTTCCGTCTCCAACACCAGCTTCTTCCTTCTCCTTCCACACTCCAACCCTCCCTCTCATCACCTTCCCTAAACACCGCCTTCTCTGCGTCCCAAACGTTCTTACGACACTGCCTTCAATGGCTTCTCTACTATGGCTTCTCTACTAAGCCCTCTTATACTTCTTCTCCAACCACTTTCCTTGTCTCTTCCCCGGCCTTTCTTCACACTCCTTCCTCCTATCAATCTACCAATCCGGTTTACTCCATGAAACATGAGCTCCCTTCAAACCAAAATATATACTCTGCCTCTTTAGGAGTCTATGAGGTAAGCAACTTCTCAGGCAATGACAACTGTAACCAAAACGTTCACACCGGTTTGGATATAAGTACATGCCAGCTGTTAGAGGATGTGATGGAGGAGGCTGAGGCTTTAGCCGGTAGCTATTGGGCTCCTAAGCGGAGACAACTCATGGACAACAACTTCGTCTTTTCAGGTAGTTTCGGACATTGTGGTTTTTCCAACAGTATATGTTCCCTCCAAGGTAATAATCAGACAGCTCAAAATGTTTCAGGATCTGCGAAAACATGTGTATTCTGAAATGTTTTGTTTCTGTTAATACATGTTTAAAACCAAAGGAAGACGAGACTCTCCAGATAAACACGATGCAAGATGAGGACATAGCGAAACTTCTTGACTGGGGAACCGAAAGCAGAGAGATCTCAAACGGGCAATTCTCTGTCTTAACAACAGAGGACAACCTCGTCCCTGACGATCACCAGTTCGCTTTGCTGTTTCAAGTTGATGACGACGACAACAATAACAACAAGAATCTTACCATATCCTCCTGCCCATGGGACAACTTGCCAGAGATCTGCTAGAGAAAGGCTTAAGATCAATGAAAATGTTCTTCATTCTACAATTATAATACCTGTCAAATATGTTGTTACTAAAGCTATTTGATCCTCATGTTTGTGAAAGGACAAGGATAATCTTGTCTTGTTCATCACTTACATGCTACTGGATATCCCAAGAGACTCACCTGTCAAAAATCATTGTGTACAGTCCCCCCGTAACCAAGGAACGTTTACTTCTATGTTTCGGATTTTATTCTCAAATGGTTTAAAGCTTTATTGGATAGGTTTGTGATCTAAGTACACAATACACACACAAATACAGCCATTGCTTAACTAAAATCATGGCAAAATACATAATGAACAAAAGAAGCAAAAACCATAAAGACATTAAGAAGCAAAACTCAAAACTTGGGATGTTTTAAGCACAAAGGCAGAGTAAAACGCCTCAACGCAAAGACTCTGAAAGTGCGCGCTCATGGAGACTGCCTTTTGCAGCTAAAATCTGCATTTCTGTGTGCAAAGAACTCCAGACCTTCAGAGAACTGAAAAAAACCCATAAAGAAACAAGAAAGGAGGGCAAAAAGCACCCTTCTCATCTCACTTCACAAGATACATACATACATATATGGAGAGTCTTGAGCAGTTTTCAATGTGTCTATACTACAAAGTGTTGAGCGGATTTGTCTGTGTGCTCTTCTTCCTCAATGTGTTTCTTCTGTTATTTTGTTCAGAAAGATGCAGCCAATAGAGCATTTGGGCCTTCTCCACACCTCCGATGAACATCCTTCATCCGATCCGCTGATCTACAAATCCCACTGCAGCTCCAATCGAACGAGGCAACACACATGTTGCCCGCCTGCGCCTTCCACTCACAATCTGCAGTTTCTCATTGATCAACATTGGAATTGACCAAACCTCCATACTTGGAACTAGATAAGGGAACGTGAACTTTTTTTACCTGTTGTACCGCAACATAGCCTACGGTCATCTACATGCTCCACATCTAATCCAAGAAACCATGATCCTAAAGACACATCCTCATTCACGTACTTGTGAAGTACGTTTCTGAATACACAATTTGTCCTTGGTTAACACACAATCAAGGTATGAGCGTATAAGCATAAAGCAGATTAGTTTTTGGATTAACTCACTGGTTTATCGAAATGTAAGACGCCAATTCCCTGGAAATTGCATATAGCTGACCCGTGGCATGACGGAAGTATTTGTTACCCTCTTCTCCAAATTTCCAGTACTCCGGTTCATGATATCTCACTCCTCTAACAATGGAAATTTCAGGGAGATATCGAAAGTGAGACAAACATTCGATAATGAGAAGTAAGTCTCTTGAAGGTGTGAAAAGCTTACTTCTGAGCAAGAACGGGTCCAGATTTCATGCAACCAATGTAGACTCGGGGTTTCATCCGATATCTTGCTAATTCTGCTCCGAGCGTGGCTGCAGACATATCCATAACAGAAATGAGCAAAGGCACAAATTTGAGAGATGACAAGAAACATAACAACTGAGACTAAGTAAGAGGGTTTATTCTCACCTATATTTACATGCACATCATCATCAACCTTCACGTAGAAGTCTGCATCCCACATTGCAAAAGCCGTTGTAAAGTAAGCTTTCGTCTTCGCAGACAGCTCCAGATAACCTTCAACGTGCTCCTGCTCAAACAAACTTAAAGGATTTAAAAACAGAAAGCCAGGATATCGGTAAAATATGACTGACGTGAACGGTCCACAACAAGCGAGAAACATAACACACAAAAAGCTTACCAGTCTCAAGAAGTCTCCATGTTTACTTTCTTCTGCCTGAATCGCCCTATCAAGAATTCCGCCCGGAGTGGCACTACTCACAGAAAACACTCAATCAGTAAATAATATATACATGAATCAACCTCGCAAACAGCAATCAGATCTTTGTGCCAAACTAAGAGTAAGTTTCTTACCTATGGCCTATTACAAACCGCATGACGATCCCTTTCTCTTCCTCGAGCTTCTTTCTATCCTCACCTAAAGAAGACACATGTTCAGTTCCCAAACAATATAGTTACTCAAGACTGAAACCGCTGCTTTTTTAGATCAACATACCGGGAGGCATCCAAGTAGCACGGACTGAATCCCTGCGCTTTCTGCTGCTAAAAGCAGTATTTATCCCAACAACCATCAGATACTTCCTTCTGGTGACAGTTTCAGGGATCTTAAAATCATCAGAAACAGGTGAACCATTCATGATGGATTCTTGCGCGGCTCTTGCAGCCACTAATTCCATTTCCAGAGTCGAAATCGTTTTGTCGAGCGTTCTGCATTAACACCATTCAAGCAAAAACCAAAAAGGCTTAATGCGGAACCACGGCTAAATTATATTAAAAAAAAAAAAAAAAAAAAAAGGAATGAAGTTTCATATTTTCACTTACTGAATTGCATCTGGACTCTTGTAAACATCTCCAAGGATGTCTTTTGAATCACGCTTCAAACCCTTCTGACAAACATGACGAATGCTATGAGCAACTAGGCATTCAGAATTTACTCTAGGGATCATGACAACATCAGATTCACCTGAATTAGAAAAACTTACTTTTGATGAATCACAGTCCTCTGCCTCTAATCGCAGCCGATCATCCGAAGCTTCTCTTGATAAAATATTGACTTCAGGCTCTGGCCACATTCTAATTCACATACACAGTCTGATTAGGGAACAATTAGGGGATCATCTGCTTGCAATTTCAGAAGTAAATGTCGCACAATAATTGATTTTGGTGTTTCCACGAACTAAGCATTTTGTCTAGAAGAATATACTTTAAAAGTCTTGAAAATGCATCTGAAGAAGATATACAACTTTGCCAATAGAGAAGACAACCAACGAAATTAGAATCATTGTAATTTTGTCATCCAAACAGGAATACTCAACCATATTTTCCCGTAAAAGAAGACATTTCTATTTTGGTCTTCCCCAAGTTATCCAAAATTCACGAAAATGTAAATCTGGGTGTTCTGAAAGGGAGGGGATTTTACTCATCGACTGTCCCAAAAAGGATACAAGTTTATTCTTTTATTGCACCGTAAAGAGAAGGATTACGGGGATTTGTGAGTTTAGTTTAAGAGAGCATTATTTCGTTACCTGTCGGAGAAGAGAATTCCCGCGCAGAAGAATCCGATACAGAGAAAGAAAGTCCATTTCTTTGAGACAAAACTCTTGGAAGCCGACAGCTCCAATCCTCTGTGATGCTTCAGCGACATTTTTGTGTGTTTCCAAGCAAAACCAGATGAATCAATCTATAGATTCCTAAAAGCCCGAAAATCTCTCAAAGAGCTTCTAAAAAAAAGACGCCCATCTCACGACGTGACTGACTTGCCCCCCGAGTCAACCGAGTCAACCCCCAGACCTCTAGTTTTCAGATCCAGTAGATCAGAGCCTTTTTCACCTCGGAAACGGAAACATAAACAGAGAAAGTTTAGATTGTGACGTTGATCGATCCGACGAAACGATATGTCGTTTTGAGACGAATGTAGGTAGCGAGGAGAGTAGTAAAGTAAGAGAAGCCGTGGCTTTGTACTTGCTTTGTGCGTGGAATTCGAAGCTGGAGGAAGATGAATGGAATCTTATTTTGTGTCGGGATAATTTAATTATTATTATTATTTGCTTTATTAGTTAAGTTTTCACTTTACAGTAATTATATCATTGAGATTGGAAACTATATTAAACTGAAGCTACCGACATGGCCACTCTACGAATAGATCGAACAACGAACATAGTCAAAACTCTAAACAATTAAAGAAATCAATTTACAGTTCAGAAATCTCAACATGAACGATAACGAATATGTTCGATTCGAAAGTTTAATCGAATTTCCCATTCACATGTTCCTAGTAAGCTGTTGAAGAATGGCGACAAATCGAATCAACCTTGACCACGTGGTGCAGCACATGGTCCTCCTCAATCAGTGATTTCCCCAAACAACTCACCTATATTTTACTCTTTCTTCAATTATTATTTTTTCCGAAATAAATTGTTAAATTAATAGAGAAAAATGTAAAAGCGTTTTTTAAATATTTTTTTTAGCAACTGCCAAAGTCAAAAGGACGTGGAATCAGTCTCTCGTTGTCATCGACGGTTCAAATCGTGTAAATCAATGAATCTTAAGCTCGTACAGTACAATCTTTACTTGGAAGTCTTTCTGTTTACCTAACTTGAAGTCAAATCTCTAAAACCTTACATCATCCGCTTCAACAGTAATAGACATTCATACCAAAAAAAAACAATAATAGACATATGTATTATTATGCCAAATGCAACCACCTATATATACATCTTAGCAAACTAGAGTAATTTTCTAGTACTTCTTATAAAGACAAAAAAAATGTTTTTTCTAATAACAGTGGAAATATATCTAGACATTCGGTTCATAGTTCATACATATCTAAACATATATCATACAGTCTTGGTCTATTCAAGAAATCCAGTTTTCTTCAATACTGCATTCCTAACGTTGTTCAAGTCTCTTCCTTTCAATTTCCTTCCGACTCCTTCCATGACCGAAGACGATGAAACTTGACTGCGTCGCAGAAAATACTCCTGCGGTGACACATACTCATCGTCATCATTATCATCACCACTACCATTATCATCATCGTCATCATGATCATCATCATTATCATCAACTTTCTCCGTCTTCTTTCTGCGAACCATTGACCAGTCAGGGACATTGATAGGAGCCGATTGTTGTCTCATAGGTGCCATTCCTTCTCTGCTCTGCCTCTCTGGGATCATTCTTGGCTCGCTTGGAAGTAAACTTTTGGTTGAGAAAGAGGGCTTAGTCGTATGGTTGCTGATCATGAACGATGAATGATGATATCCATCATCAAGAACATCCCACACATCATTTTCTTGAAAATCTCCATCTCTCGAAGATCTCCATACCTCATATCTCATGTTGTTCTTTTCCATTGATACTCACCTGTTTCTACAAATATGTATAACAGACCAACAAATAAGGATCTTTAGTTAGCGAACTCTTCTTCCTACAGTCACAAAATAGTAGAGAAAAGAATCTGTACGAACCTTTGCTATATTAGTTTTAGCTAACAGAATATAATAATATAATGATATTTATAGAGTGGAATCTGTGTCAAGAGAAGCAAGAAAGCTTGAGAATTTGAGAAGAGAAAGGAAGAAAGTGACACAAGAAGGTGTGTGGTTGAAGAAGAACAACACATAGATTGGTTCTTATTTTGTCTTTATAGATGTGATCCAAAAAGCATGGTAACCAATTGATTATACGTCATGACAATAATCTATCATCATCACCAATATTGGTCCGTTCTGTTATGAACTTATGATGAAGAGGAAGTTAATATAATGGTCAAACAAAGTATACTGTACACTAGGCATATGTAGCCAATTTTACTTTTAGTTTCTTCACCACTGGAAGTAATTTTACTCGTGATTTAAATTCATTCTACAAGTTAAATATTATAAAATGGGTACCACATGGAATATGTTAACAGATTCATCCCCTTGATGATGAATCTTTTTTAGCCTTCTTACTTTTGACAAAGGTTCAAATTTAGACGGCTGACTTGGTAAAAATATAGTATATTATATAGCAAGAGACCAGCGTTCTAAGACAAAGCTACAAGTCATCAGCGTTTTGTATCTTCAGACCACACATTTATAGATCTACATGACAACAATAACAAAAAGAAATGGTAAGTTTGATTACAGCATAATTCACACAAAATTGCAAGTAAAAAGCATTTCCGAAAATATTTATTGAATAACTACATAAATTTCTTTAAAATAATTTAGAGGAAATATCTAAGGCGGCTAATTGATTTGCATTCGATCTAGGCGTGAAAAGAGTTGAAAAAGTTAAATAAAATAAATCTGAAGTGATGTGATTTGCTTTCTAAAAACAAACAAAACGTTTCGCTAAAAAGGAAGATTCTTCATAAGGATGACGAGTAGTTGGGCCCATTTGAAAAGCCGTCATTCATCGAACTTTGTTGCTCTGGTTTACAAAAAAATAATTTCACTTACTCCAAGGTTTTGGTTTTATCTTAAGCTGACCTAATCAATTTTAGCCATGATTTGTGAGAGCGACTGTTTGTAAAAATATGGGCCTTAATCGACACCAATACCTGTTTGTGGTCTAAAATAAATATCAAGAGGCTTACATGTGATACGTCCTTAAGAGTCGGCACTGATGATGAGTAAGAAGATGTGTTAAGTTTTAATTAGAAGGTTTGAAATCATCACCAAAGTACAATAATTAGATAGCTACATTTAACCTTAATAATATTAATTGTAGGATTATGATTGGGTATTTCGAGATCAATCCTTAAGCATCATCCAAGAAAATCAGGCATACGCATTTTTTTTTTTTTTTTTTGGTTTGAAGG
>OVBJ01002423.1:0-18101 GCA_900406535.1 Noccaea bulbosa
GGTGTCGTTCGACACCCTCAATGGTGTCGATCGACACCGCCCCGACGCCTCCACACCAAAAGCTACGAAACGACACAGAAAAGCCACAAACATATAATCAAAAGGGTTTTCAATGCCCCAATACAACCAAAACATGATTTTCAATGTAAAGAGCTCAAGAACAACACAGAAAACTCAAATCTCAAAGAATCTCTAGTGATTAACGGATCTACAGTCACGCACTCACCTTGAAAGGGGTGAAAAGAGGGAAAGGAGATGAAACCACGAAGAACAGCAAAAGATCTTGCCCAAAATCTCAAGAATCTCCTCCAAAATCGCCTCTGCCTTTTTCCCAAACTCTGAAAATCTGATTTCTCGAAAAAGTGACTCCTCTACGCAGCCACAAGGCTTTTATTCGCATGCTAGGGCTTCCAAACCCTTAACCGGACCGAAATCAGACAACTTAAATCAAACCGGTCGAAATCCAGATAACCGGTGTCGATCGACACCTTTCTTTGCCCAAACCAACTCAATTGCAATTCGATCGACTTAAACCAAAATCAATTACGATAACCGGTGTCGATCGACACCCCTTCTCGTGTCGCTCGACACTAATTAACCAGAAGCCATTTCACACGCGTTAACACAAGGATGTCTCAACATCTAGACCGACTGCACAACAATCAAACAAGAACATGTACAGTCAATCCGAAATCAATGCCTCAACCTCTAAACCGACTGCACAACAATCAAATAAGAACATGCAGAGCCACTCAGAGATTTATACCTTGCATAACAATGCAAACAACAGCTGATCACTTGGTGTCGCTCGACACCTACTCATAAAAGAGTACTTTTCGGTTCACGGATGTTACAATTCTCCCCCACTAAACTGGATTCGTCCTCGAATCCTAACACGAACATCTCTCAAAGACGATAAACTCCGGCCCACAAGGCCCAACCAGAAGAGGTTCTCACAAAGCCGGATTCAACCTCGAACTCTAACACAACACGTCTATCCAAGACGTTAAACCGGCCCAAACTGGCCGAACCACAACAGAACCTCAACTGATCTCGGAGTCCTTTATATAATCCTATGTTATGAGCACGTTTCGAGACATTCATTACTCTTTAACTCGATACTGTGACACCACCGCCACAATTATCTATACAGTGACACATACCGTCACAATATCTGTACCGTGACACCACCGTCACAAGTACCCAAACCGTGACACCACCGTCACAAATATCCATACCATGACACCACCGTCATAATATCTATACCGTGACACCACCATCACAATACCCATATAAATGCAAGAGACCCACTTGTCTCTCTCAAGAGATCCACCACCTCTTGATACTCACTTCGTGACTCGTCAGCCACTAGTAAGCAGCACCCCTATACCAAGTATAAGTCTGCAAGCACTTCCCCTGAGGTAGCTAATCCCAGATAAGGCCGCACGGAGATCTCAATCTCCCCACTTATACTTAGGTTGTTAGCCCCAGATAACCCTGTAAAACAAACCGCGACACATATCTGCAGATAAGTCCGCCACCACCCATCCAAGCAACCACTGTCGGATAGGTCTGCAGGAGAAAACAATCTCCTAAATCAAAGAGTAATAAACGAAACGCCTATAACATAACCGACTAGAACTATAACATGACCCAAAATTGGTCAACATAACAGTAACATCCGAACCCAGATTTATAAGGAAGACTCCATCTTATAAATCTCAAATAATGTATTTTGTACCACGACGAAAATACATAAACCACAACCACATAGCCTAAGGCTAACCAACCGAAACCACAAAGATGAAGAACTAACTCATCGACCCGTTAGTTGAACACTTCCCAAAATCCAACTCCATCTTTGCCTCAAGTTTCCATCCTCTAAACTGCTACAGTCGCATAAGACTCTCACAACGACACTTTCTTGTTCCACAGAACCTTGACTCTCCTCTCGAGAATCCTCACAAAATCGATAAATCTGGCCTAAGATTCCCTGAAATCTTAGCCATTAACTCCTCTGAAGGATAAAGACGTTTCCTCCACATCATATCGTGGAACACCTTACCAGAAACACTCATCAACACAAGTAACTCAAGTTGATACGCCACTGGCCCAACTCGTTCCACCACCAGAACGGAACCACAAACCGCGCACTCAACTTGCTCTTTACTACGGACCTGTTAAGATCTCTCGACATAGCTATCTTGAGATACACTCTAACTCCAATCATAAAAATCAGGCTTTCATCTCCACCCAACGGCGTAACTCCTCTGCATAACTTGAGTCCTTTTTATGTTCAGTCTCAAAACACGGACCTTCTTTGCCATTTCCTGAACAAAGCAACTCTCTAAATGCTGTACTCCCCCACTTGGGTCCAGCACACTAGAAACTTAACAAGCCTCAACTAGGCCAGGCCCAACAACTCGCCTAAAAACTTTTGTCGTGACAACACTGCCAGACACAGATGACCAGTCCAATGGCCATCTCAAGGCACACACACAACCTTAACAAAACTTTAGAAGTCGGGATAATCCTCTCTGACTATCGCTCTGACTGTAATGATGAACTGTACTCACACACCGGAGTGTCCATCTCAGTCTGAAACGCCCTCCAAACTCTGAGGCAAATTAAAATCAAAACACAACTCTGATCCCTGTCCGACACAATGCTGGCTGATACACCACGCAGCCTTACTACTCCTCGTACGGATTCCTAGCCAAAACGGCAGTCCATCTGCCTTTTCAATGGCCAGAAAATGTACCAACTTGGTCAACCGACCAACAACCACTCAAAACATCTCAAGTCCGCGAGATAGGCAATTAAATCCCCAAATTCATCGTGATCCTATCTCACTTCTTCTCTACCTTGACTAACAAAACACGTGTTGCCCCCCGCAGCCAAAAATAGCTCAAACTCTCTTCATCCCGACATAATGTCCACGCCTCCTGAGACCACGGTACATCCTGGTCGCTCCTGAATGAATCGAGAACTTGCTCGCATGAGCCTTTCATAAACCTCCTGTCTCAACTTCAAAACCTCGGGTACACAACCCGACCACGCACCAAAATGCCTCTTTAATGAGCCCGAAGACTCAGAGCCAACTGCTCGCGATTGCATCAAACAAACTATGGTCACTCCGCTGAGCCATTCAGATTTTTCTGAGTAGATCCACCTGATCTACTGTCTCCCAGTCCAAAGACTTCTCCGAAATAACACAATGACACAAGTGCTAATCTTGCCTACCAAGGCCTCCTATCCTGCTCTCGAGCTGAAACAGCTCTCTGCTGACTCCACGCAACTGCCACCTAATTAACCTCGCTTGAAAGATAGATAAACTCTAGGTCGTAGTCTGCTAAGGACTCGACGCTCAACTCTTAAACCAATTCCTGAAACGACTGCATACACTATGTAAGGCTTCCCCGACTCAGGTATTGCCAAAACTGATGTACCTCACAACAACTCTTTAAGCTTCCCAAAGCTCTCCTCGCTCTCTGGCGACGACAGAAACGGCACATCCTTGCCCGTCAACCTCGTCATTGGTTAAGACACGCTCGCAAAAACTTTTTAACAAACTCCTGTAGTACTCTAATTGACCCAGAACCTTCCCGATCCCGGTAGTACTACTCAAATTAAACCTAAACCTTGATAGTCTCAAACCCTTCTGGATCTACACGAACTCCCTCAGCAAAAACACATGATCCAGAAAACCAACTATCTCTGCCAGAAACTGCACTTGCTCTACCCAGCATACAGCTTCTGATCCTACAACCTTTCCAAAACCAACCCAATAAGCTTCATGCTCCTCCGAACTCATCGGGCTCCTCAACAACCAGGATAACCTCGTCATCCTCGATAGTCACTTCACCATTGGACTCCGAAAGGTTCGTAGCCAAAAACCTCGCTACCTGCTTTACATATGCTCAGCTTACCTAGCCGAGACATAACACTTCCTGGAACCCCAACCTACGAAAACACGCTCGAAGCCCACTCTGCCTTGAAAGCAATTCAGATGAACTCGGCAATACTCCAACCGGTCAATCCCCAAAAGACGTCATACAGCTCCACCGAACTAATGACCAAAATTTCTGGCATTGACTGCCCCGCATTCCTATCACTAATTGCTCTAACACAGCAATAAAGAGTTAGTAACCCTCCACCGATCTCCTTGACTAAACCCAAATGCTCACTAGCGCTGCTCCGAATGCCGCTACACTTGGCACACTCCAAAGTAAAGAAACATTTAAATGCTCCTGAGTCCATCCACACTAAGACTCAACGCCGCTCACTAACAACGTTCTTACACCACTACAAGTGTTTAGAACCTTAATTTTATCACAATAAAATAAAAGAGACAGACAACACCAAAATTCTACCACTAAGAATTTTACAAGTCTGAGTCAAGAATTTTACCTGCGTTATGCCTGGACTGACTAGTCTGGCCAACCTCTACCGAAGTAAACCCTCTGGGCACCGCTCCACTATGGCCCAACGGCTGTACCACTGCGATCTGCGACTCTGGCTGAGCCTCTACAGGCTGAAACTCCACTACTGCTAACGGCTGTAATGTGGGACACATCTGTCTGGTATGCCCCTGCCCTCTGCAATGAAAGCACACCTTGGCCTCTGGATCTGCCGCCCTCCTGGGACAGTCCGCCACCTGGTGCTCCATGCTCCCACATGCAAAACAATTAGCAAAAACTTTTCGAACACTTCCAGAAACCTTCTCTAACTTCCTCTTATGGCCTATGCCAGAAATGAAAACGCCACTCTGCTGCGACTGATGCCGACGGTTCCTCTGATCAAATGGATTAACCCAAGATGGAACCACCACCGGACCGACCCGCTCACCCTGATCCACCCCAATCGAAACTGCTAGCTTCTGCCCATGAGAAACGCGAAGCAAACCTATGCATCTGTCCCCTCATCTCTCGATAAGGCAGACTCTTACCAACTGCAGCCTCCTGCTGCCCCATAAAATCCGCAGTCTCATGCTGCCTAACCAAACCCACAGCCACATGCTGCCCAACGAAACCAGCACCCTGCTGTGCCCCGGCCACTGGAGGTGTACCCAGAGCCTGCTGTGGATCTGCCTCTGGAAAACGTGCTAACAGCTGCGTCAGTAGCCCCACAACCTGGTCACCTAGACCCTGACCTGGAGCCGCTCCTTCACCAGGAGCCGCTCCCGCTCCCGCGCCACCAACGACGCTCAAACCGGCCTCACCTGCCAAAGAAACTGCCTGGGTCACTGACGCAGTCGCCATACCAGGCGCTGCACTCACACTCGAATCCACCGATAATCCATGCTTGCGACACCGGTCCTTCCGGCCCTCAGCTTGACCCTCGCGGCCAACTGCTCTGCCCCTACGGGCTATACTGCGACCACGACCATGACCACGACCTGCGTCCATCTCACTGCACTTCCACCAAGTACAAAAGATGAGCAAGTCAACAAAACACCACAAAAACACCAAAAATATCCAAACTCACTTACCGCGGAATACTGGAAGGCAGAGAGGATGATACTAGACTACTAACTGATTAAACACACTTAATCAATTAAACACATAGTCCAGTTCACCCAATACTAACAGTCCTAAAACCGTATACGCTCTGATACCAAAATGAAACAACCAGTTTATTTTTTATTTTTAAATAATAATCAAGTGCAGAAATAATCAATTAAACAACTTCAACAAATGAATAAGTCTTCAAATCCTTTAAATAAATTAAACCATTTAATCAACAGTATTAATCAACTCCAAATGATAATGAAATACTAGCAACCTAAACACCAGGTTTGCAAAACGAATAACTCAAACAATAAGACAATCCTATCATCCTCTCCCCGCCTCATTCCGCGGTTGAACATTCCTGTTACCTGCATCACATTAGAATATAGATGCGTAAGTATTATCATAAATACTTAGTGAGTGGATCCTCCTGCCTACAGGTCATGTACGTCAACCACCAGACCGTACATCAAACAATAATAGCAATAAACAGCAGCAACAAAGATTAAAAACTCATCAGACCACAAAAACTCGCAACAGGACCAGTGTCGATCGACACCCCCATCGGTGTCGATGGACGCCCTTGCTCAGTGTTGACCGACACTTCAAAGAGTGTCAATCGACGCTAGGCACATCAGTGTCGTTCGACACCCTCAATGATGTCGATCGACACCGCCCCGACGCCTCCACACCAAAAGCTACGAAACAACACAGAAAAGCCACAAACACAGAATCAAAAGGGTTTTCGATGCCCCAATACAACCAAAACACGATTTTCAATGTAAAGAGCTCAAGAACAACACAAAAACTCAAATCTCAAAGAATCTCTAGTGATTAACGGACCGACAGTCACGCACTCACCTTGAAAGGGCTGAAAAGAGGGAAAGGAGATGAAACCACGAAGAACAGCAACAGATTTAGCCCAAAAACTCAAGAATCTCCTCCAAAATCGCCTCTGCCTTTTTTCCAAACTCTGAAGCTCTGATTTCTCGAAAAAGTGACTCCTCTACGCGGCCACAAGGCTTTTATTCGCGTTCTAGGGCTTCCAAACCCTTAACCGGACCGAAATCAGACAACTTAAATCAAATTGGCCGAAATCCAGATAACCGGTGTCGATCGACACCTTTCCTTGGTGTCGGTCGACACCCCTTGCCCAAAGCAACTCAATTGCAATTCGATCGACTTAAACCGGAATCAATTACGATAACCGTTGTCGATCGACACCCCTTCTTGTGTCGCTCGACACCAATTAACCAGAAGCCATTTCACACGCGTTAACACAAAGATGCCTCAACATCTAGACCGACTGCACAACAATCAAACAAGAACATGTACAGTCAATCCAAAATCAATGCCTCAACCTCTTAACCGACTGCGCAACAATCAAACAAGAACATGCAGAGCCGCTCAGAAATTTATACCTTGCATAACAATGCAAACAACAGCTGATCACTTGGTGTCGCTCGACACCTACTCATAAAACAGTACTTTTCGGTTCACGGATGTTACAATAGTTTACTTGGCGGATGTGATGAGACTCGAGTTGCTTGCCTGTATAGTTGTGTTGTCAATATCTTAAGCACATAGGAAGTAATCTTGTAATAAACTCATTGTACCAGAACCAAAAATGATGCATAGGTAATCTATGTTCCTGATCTAGCTAAGTATATACTTCTTTTACATGCTTCTTTTACACTGTGAATTTGGTTTTTCTTTGAGTAGATACTTGGTTTATGTTGGTAGTGCCTCAGTGATATATTAGTTGTTATAGGTGCTTCATGATTATGTGCAGTCTTTAGTTAGGAAATCAAATATGTCTCTACATAATGGTTTCCGAAAGTTGTATTGTTTTCTTACTTGTGTGGAAGTTTAATTCGATTTCTGTGATGTAAGTGTAGATTTTGTTCACGAGCTCATCATAATATTTATTAATTTGATTTGGTTTTGACACTTGAATGTATTTCCATGGTTAGATGCAAGACTCATTGGTGGGTGGTAGCATAGGCGTTGAGGCGAGCAGTAAAATGGAAGGCTATGTTAAATCGCTTCTCTTATCTACATACTGGTAAGTCTCTTTCTCTTTCTCAATTTTCGATCTCAATTCAAAATTAGACGAAGGAATGGTCGAAATTGATTAGCATTAGAGTCAGTGATCAGAAAGTTGAGAGCTTTGAAATTGACTTGAGCCGGATTTCAATGTCAGGGTTTGTCACTTTTAAGTTTATCTGCACTTTTGAGTTTATCTGCACTTTTGAGTTCATCCCAAAAACCATGTTTTATTTGAGTCGTTATCAAAGAGGTAATTGACGTGTACTCTTACACTTTATACTTGTTCTAAAATCTGTTTCTTTCTATATTGTCAAAAACATAACGAGAAGTTTTCATGCTTATAGATTGCCAATATGATCCGGTTCTTGGTGAAAATTCCAACTATTGTATTATTTGGTTTGGTTTGATAACTAACTATAAGTTGTATGTCTTTCTATGTTTCAAAACTTATCAAATGCAATATATTTTATGTTTTTTATATATTATGTTCAAAATTATAAATTTTGTAAATTTTTTGTTTTTTTTTTTGTTAAAAACCATTTTTTTTGTTTTTTTGTTAAAAACCAAAGCAAAAGTTTTAGAGATAGAAGAAAAAATAATGAAGAACCAACACAAAATTTGTTAGTATTAATTTGCGTGAAAATTAATAATAATAAAATGTTATGAACCAAAAACAAAGGTTTATAGATGGAGATGGTCTTATAGTTTATAGTTCTTTTCTAAGAAACATTGCCTAGTTAAAAACAAAAACAGCGTCTAGTATTTTCACAATTTGCATTAGATATATGATTATAATATACTATTTATAACCAGCTACCAATCTTGTAGCTTCTACCTATTATGTGGAGAGATGATAAATAAAGTCGGATCTGACTAATTATTGTGTTTTAGCAAGTGAAAGTTGATATTTTTTTTCCGCAGCAAGTAAGACTATATGAAAACCTTTTGACAAAAAAAGCAAGTAAGACTATATTCTACTAATTCTAATACATAAATGTAATAAGAAGAAAGCATTAACGAGGATCAATAATTCAATATAGGTTCTCTCTAATTGACCTCTAGCTTTTAGCCTGTAACAATTAGTGTTAGTTTTTCAAGTAATACATATATGCAGCTTGTAACTTAAACTTTAAAAATACTACAAACGTACGAATGTGATAAAATTTATTTTTACTAGTTTTGTCCGTTTATGACGTTCTAACGACAAATTAGAATATTTACAAAGGAGAATCGAGTTTGTTTGTTTTTCCTTCAACAAAACACGTTGTACTTCTACGTAGACTACGTTTCTAAAATACTAATATGATTGTTAATGTTTTTTTTTTGGTCGAAATATGATTGTTAATGTTAATAACGAGCATCTAAAACTTAAACTCGTTTCTCCTTTGTAAATATTATAATTTGTCGTTAGAACGTCATAATCGGACAAAACTAGTAAAAATAAATTTTACTAAATCAACAAAGACAATGACTTTAGATCCTAGACTTTAAACATTCATGGTAAACAACAATCATGACTTTTATAGGTGTATCAAATTTATTTGACATCAATAAAATGCACGAAATGCAAACCAAGATATGAAATTGTGTGAGGAAAAGAACTAAATTTTAAATTTCCCAATAACAGAATTCATACATGTGGGATTTTAAGAGACTATATCAGTTTTTGAAGTTGTTATTGTTGGGATATCAATCTACGTCGAAAGTTTGGATAAAAATTGTCTTAAATATAAGTAATGTTCAACTCCAAGTAGTATAAGACTTTTTGGGAATGAGTCCAAAACAAGTTCCTGCAGGTTTTGCCATTTGGGCCTAAAGCGGACAATATCATATTGACACTAAAAATAGAGTCTTATTTTCTACTGCAAGTGTACATTGATTAAAATTGTAATATAAATGATTCAAGATCCAGAGGACCAGTGCTACACTTTGATTATATGAAACTTAAAACAGAGCTAAGATAAGCAATTGGTTGTGATTCGGTGACAAGTAATGAAAGTAAATGACAATGTAAATTCAATAAAAGAAAGCACTAGATCAAGACAATTCGCAGGACCTCATGGTAAGGAACCAAACAACTATTCAGGGCACAAATTAATGCAGGTCTCGAACTCAAAAATAAAAGTATGTCAATCCACTCTCGTGATCTTGACAACTTCGCGTATCAACCTAGATGTCTAAACTGTCGTTTGAATCTAGCAGTTGAAAGCAAACAATATGGACATGTTCGATATGTTCACAAGTCGCCTTAGCATCAACTTTCGCAGGCTATTAAGTGATCAATTCAATCTAGGCATTAAACTCAGCAATGGCGAAGACAATATGATAAAGGCCCTATTTGTATTCAGTTTATCTAACACATGAACTCCTTTGAAAACCTAGATTTAGCTGAAAGACTAGTCAGACATGGCGAAATAAGCAACAACAATGGACGCGGTGAATTTCATTGAATAAGAAACAAAAACAAAACAATAGGGTTCATAAATCTTCTCCAAAAACTGTCACAAGAAGGTTCAGATCCTTCTCCCTCAAAAATAATGAAAAACGGCGTATCTCACCAAGATCCAGAAACTCAGAAAAAGAGTAAAAAGAAACGTAGTCGAAACAATGGCTCAAAAGTAGGTCTAAGTAGTGTGCGGGTCGTATACGTGGTCGGGCTAACGGGTCGAATGAATGCTCGAACAGGCGGGTCGGACACGTGGTCGGGCTGACGGGTCGAACGAATTCTCGAACAGGTGGGTCGGACACTTGGTCGGGCTCACCGGTCACGAGGACCCTGAGCTAACAGGTCGCGAGGACCCCCGAGCTAAGAGGTCGCGAGGACCCTCGAGTTAAACAGCTCCCGAAGACCCTCGAGTTAAACAGCTCGCGAAGACCCACGAGATAACAGCTCGCGAGGACCCTCGAGCTGCCTGATCATGATGGCCCTCGAGCTGTTTGGTCGATTAGGCCCCCGAGCTGCTCTGTTGAGGAGCCGATCGAGTGGTTAGCTAGTAGGCTCAGTCGGGCTTTGTATGACGGCCTTTTTAACTCCTTTCGCTCACTTTCGTCTTCTTGCTCCTCTTTGAGCGGAATATCTCCCTGAACGTCTTTAGATCTGAAAAAACTCAATAATGACTAGAAAGACTCGATTAAACCTGCCAAATCAAACGTTAGAATGCGCTAGAATGCATGAAATCAACTCCCCCGGACTTAGTCTTTTGCTTGCCCTCAAGCAAACATAAATTTCAAGACAAAGGGAAGAGGTTTGAAAATGCGGGAACTCACAAATCATCAGCAACCATACCCCGAAGAAAAATCACTAGACCTCAATAAACTGAGCTTGCTCAGTACATAATCACTATAATCCCCTCAAGGTCTCGCAATCATGATCCCTTCGTGAACCTCCATCCTGCATAAACTCTAGCTACACATTGGTCAACTCTCTACATTCATTAAGCTCAAACATGGACCTCTCATCAAGAATATTACACAGGGTAGACGGTTTCAGGTATCAAAAGATCTATTTGTTGGTGAGGTAAAAGTGTTTAAGGGTTACCAGATACGCCGGAGGATGCATGATATCGCGCAAAAAAGCAAGAGAGAAGGGTTCTGTTGATAGCCACAATTCCCAACCACTTCACTCCACAACTCCTTGTATGTCGGATTTCACCCGAAACTCTTTCATCTCCCAGTTTTCTTCCATCTGTTGTATTCCTTGGAGATCTTCACACCGTCCTCGCCCTTCATTTAACCACTAGTTCCTTTCCTCATTATGATTATTATTTTTTTTTTTTTTTTTGAGATGAGGGGAACTAGCGTTAAACAAGCAGAAAAATTGTTACCGTTATTGGTGCTTCTCCAAGGAGTGATCATCTAGTCTTCACATACTTTATATTCCACCATCTCGCTCCATCCACAGTGTTATAGTGAACACTCGTCTTGAATGTGATTGGGAACTGAGTCGAACATTTCTCTCTGACATTTTTGCACATATATGCATATATGACAAGGAGAAACATAGTGCATGAGGGTTGAAAGGAGATAAGGTTCATGGTGGGGTACCAACCAAAAGAGAGTGATAAAGAGAATAAGAAGTCCTAAGTGTAATGTCCGTTTCCATGATATAACATTCCTAATGAGAAGAATTAATGGTCAGATTAGTGGTCCAATATTATTAGAGTCAACCAAATGCTTCACTGAAGCCCCTGCAAAATCAAAATTCCTGGGGGAAGTCTTACCAAAAGGGTAATCCAGCTTGTTGCACCTAATAAACCCTGCAAAATTGGTCACTAGATCGAAAGAATTCAAGAGCAAGAGTGGGTTTTAATCATCATTAGATTCGTTCATAGTTCCCTACAAGTTTTGACTCAATAAAACGCTGACCCAAAGAAAACATCAAAAATGACTCAAGATGAAAATGAAAACAAAGAAAGAAAATGACGTTAGTAAACACAAAGACCCTCCCCCGGACTTACTTCACACCGACCCGGTGTGAGAATAAACCGAAGAGAGAGTTAAACAGACTCAAAAAAAAAAAAGGAAAAGATAAAAATGGAAAATTACAGTGGGAATGAAAGATGTAGTAGAGTTCAGCGGTGGCCACGGAGGAGCGCGTCGATCTCCGCGTTCATGCTCATAGGGATGGAGGAGGGGCCAACTCGAGCAGTGGTTTGTGGCCCATAGTGGTCGATCGGAGCGCCCAGCTGCGGCGTGCTATGGTCTGCTGGTGCCGCCGGTCGTGCAGTAGATGAACATCGCCGCAGGGGCATGCCGGTATATGCACATGCCTATGATGATCCTGCTGTCTGGCGCAGTTGCGTGCGTCTCTTTCTCTGTCTCGACTCGAAAGATGAGTGTCGTGTTTGGACTGGATGGGGTTGGCGGAGTGGAGGCTGTGTAACACTTGCAGTATCGTGGTCAGGATGGTCAGGCTCATCCTCGGAGAATTCGAATGCAGGCGCCGGAATGGGTGCTGCACCTTTTCGTACCCCGCCTGTCGTGGTGCAGCTCATCATGTTATGCAGTTCCTTGACTTGGCCAGTCAACTTCTTGATCTTCTTCCTGAATTTGTTGACGAGTTCCTTGATATGCTCGTAAGCGGCTCTGATTCCAGCGCTTTGGTTCCTTGGCACAGAGAATTCCTCGAAATGGAAGTGGTCAAAATCATACATTGTCTCTGTCGCTTCCTCCGGTGACTGTATGCCACGGTACTGGTTTGTCAGCGGGGTCGGGTGCCCACGAGCTGTCGACTGAGCTCGAGCGGCTGAATGGTTCTGAAGGACGGATGGAACGGGTTGAAATCTACATTAGCTCCTCCTCTAAGGGACGTGCAACCGGGGTTAGGAAGCAGCATCCGGGCATTCCCGAGTTGCGGATGAATGAATTGATAGATAAGCTCACCGCCTTCTGGTGTCTTCTGCAGGACTTGCAGTGCTTCAAGTAATTAAGATCTATCTCTTCAGGTGGTGCAACGTCCTCGTTCATGTCCGGAGCGAATCCTACGACGAACCAGAGTGGTGTGATAAGTCCTAGGCCTGGGAATCCGGTTAACCGGTCGGGTTCGGGTCGGTTAAATCGGTTTTTGGGTATTCGGGTTTGGAATTTCAGAAACTGTTCGGTTATTGGGTCGGGTTCGGGTCGGGTACGGGTTTGAAGGTTTGGGTATGGGTCGGTTTTCGGATTTGACCTAAAAACCGACTAAAAACCGATCTTTTTGGGTTCGGGTAACGGTCGGGTTTCCGGGTTTCTTGGCAATGAAACCGCCATTCCACTCAGAGAAAGTGCCGGAAGAGATCTGAGTGTCATAGATCGAGACGGAAAGGATGGACTAGCTCCATGTAGATAGAGAGAGTGGAATCAGTGTCGATTAGATCTGGATTTGGACGATGTTTGGGTGGCATGACAAGAGAGCCATGAGCTTAGGCTCGCTGTCGATGCAGGCGCGGTCAAGAGCATCGCTGAGGGAGCTCTTGTCGATGGTTTTACAGGCGAAGAAATCACCGGTGGTCGGAGTGTAGACGCGAGTGACGGTGCCGAAGCGTCCACGGCCAATTGCCTCGCAGATCTGGTACTTGTTGTTGTGGTTTGAGTGTTTGGCTGCAATTCATACTTATCTGTGTTATTGAATCTTAAGATCACCTGATTTTTAATATTTAGGGTTTCGCAGGTGATAGGAGAAATTGGTGAAGAAGAAGAATGATGATGAAGAAGAAGATTGTGGAGTTGAAGTCATGATCTCTAAAATTTGGAAGTGTCGGCGGTCATAGAGAAAGATAAAATAAAAGAGGAGATGTCTAATTTAGGTTTGAATTAATAATAATATAGGTTTTCGGTTATTACTTCGGTTATCGGGCATAAACCGAACCGACCCGAACCCGATTTGAAATATATTTTAAAACTGATCGGTTATTTTGACAAACCCGAACCCCATTTGGATCGGTTTTCTCGGGTGGGATATGAGTTCATTTTTCGGGCTCGGCCCAAAGTCGCGGGCCTAAGTCCTCCCATCCTCAACTCGCACTGCTGTCTGTTGGTTTCGTTCAGGAGGGCCCAGCTCTGGTAGGAGCAAAGTTGGTCTATCATGACACGCGTGATTCTTCCTTTCGTGGCACTTCCTTGTAACCTTTTTCCGTTGTCTAACCGCCGTAGAATACCTGTAAGAGCCACATCAACTATGTTCATCTCGTTCGTGATGACCTTATTGGTCTCGTGCCTGGGGAAGAGAACGTTCGCGAGAGACTTGTGCAGGTAGCGGATCGAAGGGTTTCTAATCTGTGTAGATTTGGCGTCCGAGGACCGGAATTCTTCTGTGGTGATAGTTCTCCATAAAGCCTTGACCTCGTTTTTGTCGACATCAAGCCCGTGGCGGTTGCTAGGAGGCAAGTAATGGACTTTGCCGATCTCACGGAAAGAGAGGACGCGTCTCTTTCCTGTCGCCTAAAGCTGATAAATCGTCACTCCCATCTTGTGTAAATTGGCCTGATGGGCAGATATGGAGTTGAAGCGTAGCTAAGAAGAGGCAGGATGCCTTCCTGTATGATTCGCGCCTCCTGAACATTAACGCCCGATGCCAAGGTTGTTCTACATGTGGACGCTTCTTCCACTCTCATATCCCTCGGTGACTCCACATCTTCCATCTCGTCATCCGCCTCGAAGTCGCTGTCAGAGTCAACGCGCCTTTTGCCTCTTGATATCTCTTTGCGCCTTCTTGTATCACTATCACTATCGCCGTGACCCTTGCCCCAAAAATATGGTTATAACAGACAACAAGTCAGAACAGCTTTAGCTATTCCACCGCTCCGTAAGACGTTCGATCGACTGCATTCAGCAAGTCACTCGACCGAGTCCTTACGAGGACGGTTGAGCGCTCGATCAATTTAAGCACACTTCAGCGACATGTTACTACTCAAGTGGAATTAGCCATAGGTTTTATTAAGAACATCCATGAAAGCTCAAGAACACAAATCACTCAAAGTCAAATTTGACATCATGCGATTGATCTTCGGGTTAAAGGTGAGCTAAATTGCAATATAATTTCTGAATTTAACAACATATATACCTTCAATTGCAAATTGAGCTCAAGAACATGAAGAACATGAAGAACACAAACCCAGAAAACTAGAAAAGCCCTCAATTTAAGAAACGGCGATTGACCAAGGTGGTCTACCGGATGGGAATCGAACGCTCTCATGTGAAGGAGCGCAAGAGAAGGGGTCGAATATCATTACCTGGAGCCGCTCCTCATGACCAATTGTTTTGTAGAAGATGAAGTGCAAATGAATGTGATCATATAAAATGGAAGATGGAAATGCATGATGTGTTCGATGCTGAAGAGATAAGGGTCTTGTGTGGTTGTGTGGTTGGGGTGAAAGAGTGTGGGGGCATGTGTGTGTGAGAGTGTGAGTGTGGTCTGTGTGTGTGAGTGCGTGTAATAGTGAGAGTGTGTGTGTAAAGAAGCACTTACCTGGTGGGCCCGCGAGTGAAGTGAGCGAGTATTTTTTTTTTTTTTTTTTTTGAAGGAAAACAAAACTCGAATGCCTATTAGGATGGAGGTGGTTCACTGAGACTTTGGGCCTAAAGCGGACAATATCATATTGACACTAAAAATAGAGTCCTATTTACTACTACAAGTGTACAGTGATTGAAATTGTAATATAAGGGATTCAAGATCCAGAGGACCAGTGCTACACTTTGATTCTATGAGACTTAAAACAGAGCTAAGACAAGCAATTGGTTGTGATTCGGTGACAAGTAATGAAAGTAAATGACAATATATATTCGATAAAAGAAAGCACTAGATCAAGACAATTCGCAGGAGCTCATGGTAAGGAACCGAACAACTATTCAGAGCACAAATTAATTCATGTCTCGAACTTAAACATAAAAATATGTCAATCCACTGTCGTGATCTTGACAACTTTTCTTATCAACCTAGATGTCTAAACTGTCATTTGAATCTAGCAGTTGAAAGTAAGCAATATGGACAGGTTCGATATGTTCACAAGTCGCCTTAGCATCAACTTTCGCAGGCTAAGGACAATTTGCTCACCAATGTTTGTTCTAGCAACCTATTACACTTTTGATGAATAGATTAACCTAAGATCAGAGATTAAGTGATCAATTCAATCTAGGCATTAACTCAACAATGGCGAAAACAATATGATAAAGGCCCTATTTTTATTCAGTTTATTTAACACATGAACTCCTTTGAAAACCTAGATCTAGCTGAAAGACTACTCAGACATGGCGAAATAAGCAACAACAATGGACGAGGTGAATTTCATTGAATAAGAAACAGAAACAAAGAAACAATAGGGTTCAAAAATCTTCTCCAAAAACTATCACAACAAGGTTCAGATTCTTCTCCCTCAAAAACAATGAAAAGGCGTATCTCACCAAGATCCAGAAACTCAGAAAAAGCGTAAAAAGAAACGTAGTCGAAACAATGGCTCAAAAGTAGGTCTAAGTAGTTTGCGGGTCGAGTACGTGGTCGGGCTAACGGGTCGAATGAATGCTCGAACAGGCGGGTCAGACACGTGGACGGGCTGACGGGTCAGGCTGACGGTCGAACAAATGCTCGAACAGGTGGGTCGGACACGTGGTCGGGCTCACCGGTCGCGAGGACCCCCGAGCTAAGAGGTCGCGAGGACCCTCGAGCTAACAGCTCGCGAGGACCCTCGAGTTAAATAGCTCGCGAAGACCCTCGAGATAACAGCTCGCCAGGACCTTCGAGCTACCTGATCGTGATGGCCCTCGAGCTGCTTGGTCAAGTAGGCCCCCGAGATGCTCGGTTGAGGAGCCGGTCGAGTGGTTAGCTAATAGGCTCAGTCGGGCTTTGTGTGACGGCCTTTTTAACTCCTTTTGCTCACTTTCGTCTTCTTGCTCCTCCTTGAGCGGAATCTCTCCCTGAACGTGCCAAAACAAACGTTAGAATGACTCGATAAAACCTGCCAAAACAAACGTTAGAATGCGTTAGAATGCATGATATCACATATTAGTGGGAAGTTGGACATAGATTTGAAAAGCTCAACAAATAGTATAATCAGAGCAAAGTTCGGAAAGAAGTGGTGTGAGCTGCATGTTCGTTCGTGGTGGGAGGAGCCCTTAAAATTGACCTTGCGATTATAGGTGCCGTCTTTGTGTTGAAAGTCTTCTTAATAAGACCAATGGTTAGGTGAAAAGTACCGCTAGTGATTACAGCTGTACAAAAAGGATGCCAGGTTTCACTGAAAGTTGTATAGACCACATGTTTACGTGGTCATTGGCTTGAGGGGAGGATTGTTGGGATATCAATTCAAGTTCTACATCGGGAGTTTAGACAAAAATTGTCTAAGATATAAGTAATGTCCAACTAGTATGAAACCTTTTGAGAATGAGTGCAAAGATAAATCCATGCGGGCTTTACCTTTTGGTCCAAAATGGATAATATCATACTTGTGAAGAGTTGGACATGGGCTTGAATGGGTTTGAAAAGCCCAAAAGTTATTAAAAGTACGTAAAGGAAAACTTTCTTTCCCATGGACTAAATACGCATTCTTATCTAATACACATCCCTATCTATTAAATTAGCAAAAAAAAAAAAAATAAGGAAATCATCCCAAGGAAATACTATAATCTGTGTTTGAAAAGAACAGTACTTTTTAGCGCTAAACAAAACTTGAGAAACAAATGAAGATGCCACTCGTGATGCTAACGATCTTCTCCATTTAGCTTTAGAAAAAAAGATGCGTCTCTTTCTAACAACTTTGTTCTTTAATGGGTTGATGCGTTTGCCTAAAATTGTGAAGGAATCTACAATGGTCCATGTACAAATTTAATTCATATACTACTACATATTGGTTTCATAGATAATTTTTAGGATAACACAGAATTATTTTGGACATCGGGTACACGTACACGGTACATCTGATCTTTTGGCCTTGAAGATGCCATGAAATTATGCTAGTATCAAACGAAGATTTATAGACTTGAAATTAAAGATGAATTAAGGCTAATATACATGTTGGATCCAAAACCAGAATCTACGGGATCTGAAACTATCAGGCTCTAGCAGCATCAAGA
>OVBJ01002424.1:0-18097 GCA_900406535.1 Noccaea bulbosa
CTTTCAGAGAGAGTCACTCTTATAATTGAGATATATGACACTTCTTCTACAGGCTCGGGCTCAAATTCAGGCCCTGATTTTCTCATCGGTTTCCCCAGAAATTCGTGTGGATGATCTCAGATTTCTTAAACTGGTACACGCTTTTCAAATTTCAATCGTCTCTTTCTGCAGTAACTGGATAATCTCTTGTAGTTTGGATTTGGATTTTCGTTTTTATTTTGGCTATTTCTTTCCTCTGTAAATCTGCTGAAACTTGGATGATTCGGTTTAGGTTTTTGCTTCTAAAATTTGTGTGAATCGATCGTTACTCGATCTTGTTGTGTGAACAGAAACCTTTTAGGTGCTCGTATGGAAGTTTATGCAGAAGAAATCAAAATGATGAATGTTTAGTTTTAGCATCAGATAGAGAACACGGTTGAGGATAAAGATGGTTTTCAATTCAAAACGGACTTGTTTATTTGTCAAAAAAATTGTTTTGCATGGGAGATTTTCTCCTAGGAATGAATGTATACATTTAGTTTAATCCGTTGACTGATTATAGATTTAGTCAAAGTCAAATCATTTAAATAATGAACCAATCCTTCTTCTACTGTATATACCCAATGAAATAGAAAGATATAATATGTACATATGAACCATAAACGGAAATTCAAATAATTCAAACAAAAGACCAATATTCAAATTATAAAATAAACGAACAGATTTTTTTGTTTTTTTAAAGATATTCACAATAAGACAATTAGACTTTCATCATTATAATAGAGTAGTAGACACTGCTAAATGGTAATTAAATGTTTATAGTTTTCCACCGCTAGCTAACATGCAAAAATTGACTAAAGAAAGTGTAACTTGCAATTGAAAAAGTCTTCTTCTCTTTAATTGTGGGCATCGAAAAAGTTTTCTTGTTTTTATCAAAAAGATATAGCAATTTATAAGACCGTAAACAAGAAAGAAAGATATGAATGAATGAAGATGGGCTTCTGGGATTTCCTTTTCATGCAAAAGGTCGTCATTTCTTTCTTCCTCAAATATTTTCTTAGATTCAAATTAATACAGTACGTGTTTCAAATTAAATATCGTGAATTTTAGAAAAATATATATGATCAATTTGATTATATAAACTTGTCTAATATATCTCCAAACGTGTTACGAATATCAGGCATTCCGGTTTGGACGACTTGTAGCTCATGAGGATGAAAGAAAAAGAAAGAAGAAACCATCATGGTTAGCTCCGGTTTCTCACGGATCCTATACCATTGACCGGTTAAGCTATATCGACCGTTCATCCAATACCGATTCCGTTTTCGTACAGAGAGAGCAACAAAGTGAAGAGCTCGAGATTTGGTTCTTCGCAGTCTCGAATGATGGAAAAGGGAAAGAGATTGTGAAGTATATGCAAAACCATCTCTTTGATAAGCTCCACAATGAGGTGACTAAAAATTTCCAGTTAAATTCCATAATCGAACTGCTTTAAATTTCAAATTGACTGATCATTGCCTCATTGGGGAAATTGCAGCATGGAAATGGAATTATGAGAAAGTGTCAAGAGACGATGAGAAGAGCGTACGTTGAGGAAGAGAGAACCGGTGGCTCAGCCGCTTCAGTGACGGTGGTGAACGGAGAAAAACTGGCTATGGCTAGTATCGGCGGCCACAGAGTGGTGGTTTGTAGAGACGGCGAGGCTCATCAAATCGGAGATAAGAACCGGAGATTCTCAACCAAACATTGGTCAAAATTAATTTCCCCAGGTTTAATTCGGTTAAAACCGGTTTTCCTTTCACTGCAGATTCCTTGTGAGAGAAGAAAATGAAATATCTTTTTTTTTTTTGGACGAAAAAAAAAAAAAAAAAAATTNATCTTTTTTTTTTTTGGACGAAAAAAAAAAAAAAAAAAATATCTAAGTTTTTTTATTTACATGTGTTTATCTCAGTTTGTAATAATCAAGGAGAAACTGAAGATGAATCAGATCCAATAAATTCAGAACTCGCAGTGGTTACAGAAAAGATTAATTCAGATACAGAGTTTATTATTATCGGTAGCTCTGGAATCTGGGAGGTACGTGCGTAATAATTTCAAAATTAAGATCAAATCAAAATAGAGAGACTAATCACTTAACCAAACGGTTAATGTTTCGGTTTTGGTGCAGGTGATGAAGAACCAAGAAGCGATTAATCTAATCAGACACATCCAAGATCCTCAAGAAGCTGCGACATGCTTAGCCAAAGAAGCCTTAAACAGGATTAGCAAAAGCGACATTTCTTGTCTTGTGAGTAGGTTTGACTAAACCGGTTTAATAACCTGATTTTGTATCAGAACCGAAATTTCGGTAATACAAAGTATTTGAATTTGATGATAAATGTAAATCAAACCGAACCGGTTTGTTAAGAATTAAAAAAAAAAGTTCAGTAGCCAATAGAATTGCGGCGATCGTAACAATTACCGGAAACTCTCTCAACGTTGGACAAAGTGCGAAACCCCGCCGCCGTACGACCGCCGTGAAGTTTCTTCAGAGGACTAAATCCGGCGATTTTGGAGCAGATTCCGCTGATCAGCGTCTCCTCGCCGGCGGCGGCTCGATCTCTCTCGTCTTCATAACCGATTAACGAATCTGACTCGGATACCGGAGCGACTCGTTCGGTTGGCGTCGAATCGGAGCTTCTCCGGGGAGAAAAAAATTCCGATGAAGGAGCAAAGTGAGTGGAGGAGGAGTTTCCAAAGCCATTGATTTGAGAGGTGGTTTTAAGAGCTTTGAGACGAGCTTCTCTCAGTTCCTCTTTCCCTAGAAGAAGTGTTTGAATTTGATCCGCCTTCTTCTGAACTTGAGCTCCCCAATCAAACCTTAAAGAATACGTAAACTAAATATAATTCAGAAACATTATTATAAAATCTAAATTTGATGATACTAATTTTAATTACCCTTTATCGTCAACGTATCTGAATGTAGAGAAGAAACGAATACGATCCAAGTCATAGAGAAAATCATGAGGCAAATGAAGAGGACCATGTGTTAATAAAAACTCTAACAGCACCATTGCTTTATAAGCTTCTCTCCATTTCTTCATCTCTCCTTCTTCTTTCCCTATTCTGTTTTAATTAATTTAATTGTGTTGTTAATTAATGATTAATCACCACCAGAACTAATTGTGTTTAAGTCATGTTATGTTTTTTTATACATACTTTCTGTGAAGAACATCCACAATTCTCCAATAATCCACTGTGTCAAACGATGCCTCGGCTATTTTAGTCATCGTTTTAGCATCTGGTGAAGATGGATCATCGTTTGTAGCTTCTTCTACTAACCTAAAGAATATTTACCAATAACAAACACCAAATACTTATTAAATCACTGATGGAATATTATTAGTTAAGCTTGTGTTTTTACTCACAGCTCAGCTTCTGTAACATCGGTGAGAACAAGTCTAGCAACATTGTACTTGTCTTGAAGAAACAGAGAAGCTTGTTTCTTGATGTCTCCAAACCAAAGTGTCCCCATCAAATTTTCCCAAATAAACAAAAACTAAAAATTGAATTGCTTTCTTCTGTCTCTATAAATCACTTAAATGTGAGCTTTCAGGCTAAACATTCTCATGAACAACCATTTTTGTAGCTCAGACACTTCAGGAGAAGTTAATAAACTATTAATAGAGTTTTGAGAGTATTTGACCAAATGGAATTAATATTAAACAAAGTAGTTGTTACAAGTTCCACATATACCACTTTATAACATGAACAAATTTCTATACACATAAAGGTTGGAGAAAAGATTATTTTCTCTCCTCTTCTAAAACAGAGAAAATGGACTGTAAATATTTTTATTTTTCTCCCCATTTTTTTTGCAGAGGGAATAAACAGAGTTTTTCAAACTACACACAATCTCCTCCTGGTGACTCATTTCCGCTTTCCAGAACCACCACCGATGGTAAGGAGATCGAAGCTTCTCATGGTGTCATCTCGCCCAAGCCTTGTCGACGGCTTAGTTTCTTGGCCCGGTTGAATCTTTTGAGCACCACCGCTCGAGAACAGTCTGCTCAAGCGGTTCTCGCTCAGCTCACCTGATGAGCCAGGTCGGCTGCTTGATGACATCACCGCCCTTTTCGTGGCACTCACGTTTCTTGTTTTGTCAGACTCATGCTGCATATGGTAACAAACATCACAACATAAAAGAGCTCAATCACTTTGGATGATGAAGTAAAAAAGCTGCACACTTGTTTGTTTTTGATCCCAAGACATATCAGAAACACAATCTCAGGAAAGCTATAGAAGAGGCTAACCACTTCTTTGGAAGAGCGAAAGCCAGGACTCGACACATTTCGTCTGGCGAATGCTTCAACAGCACCTGATAATCTTTCTCGCAGATCTAGCCCCACTGCACAAAGTAGGAAAATCAACTTCCGAGCTAATTAAGTCTTCAACTATCTCAGTATAAAAATGTCCAGAATCTTGCAAGATCTTGATTTCAAACTTCTCAAGGAGAGTATCATACTATCTCTCAATGTTCATGGAGAAGGTTACAGTTTTTTTTCAACACTCAGAAGCCTAAAACACCAAATTATCAGATTCCACAAGCAGTCAACATTTGATTAGCCCCTTTAGAGACGCAAAAAGCAAGTTATACCTGTAGGCTTTTCACTTCTTTCAGCAGATGGTCCTGGAGGATCTAGAGCTGGTTTTGGATTTGGCTGGTGGAAGCAAGAAACAAGATAATACAAAAACATGACATCTAAGAGTCATTAACGCTTCTACATGTTCGTTCAAAAGAAACACTAACCTTTGGTCTCGAACTAGAGCCCATCTGAGGATATTTCAAGATTGTCCAATCAAACACATAATCAAACTGATAACCTGCATGCATTAACAAGTGACTAAACCACATGTAATATTACAACAGAGAGAGGAAGGAGAACAAAAAACGTTTCTAACCTTCCCGAATAAAAAGGTCCCTGAAAAGTCTCTTCAGATATGAATAATCTGGTTTGTCCTCAAACCTCAACGATCGGCAGTAATGGAAATACGAAGTGAACTCAGAGGGAAATGACTTGCAAAGAACCTGTTAAACAGCAAAAGTCATTTTTTTCAGTGAAAAGTTACAGAAATGCTAAAACAAGATTTCACATTACAAATGCACTAATATACCTCTACAGGAGTAAGCATCTTTCTTTCACTTATCTTGTCATATTTCTGTTTCTTGGTGCCAGCTTTTAGACCTTGCCATGGTAGACTGAGACAAGGAGATACAATGTTTCTTTCTAGATTACACTATAAGTCTATAAAATACACAAACCAAAGATAGTTTCTTTACCTTCCTCGTAGAAAATACATGAGCACATAACCAAGCGACTCTAGATCATCTCTTCTACTTTGCTCTGCAGTGAACGTAAAAAGAATTAATGCTGAATATGAAAGGACAGCCTTTCTTATAAGTGACATAGAAACAGTTCTCACCAATCCCAAGGTGTGTGTTGACACTTGCATACCGAGCAGTTCCCGTTAGATTCTTGTTCTCCCTGTGAAAATTCCAGATCAACTCTTTATGAAGCAAAGCATAGAAGAAGGAATTTTTTCAAGCAAAAACGTTTATAGAAACCAACCTGTATGGTATATGCTTCTGAGTCTGAAGATCTCTATACTTTTTAGCAAGACCATAATCGATAACGTACACCTGGTTTGCTTTGCGGCCGAGACCCATCAAGAAGTTGTCCGGTTTAATATCACGGTGAAGAAACCCTCTGATGTGCATGTACTCAACTCTGTTTATCTATTCACAGAGAGAGTTTAGTAGTAATGATCCTCAAAACATGATTCTTAAAACCATTAAAATCCAAAAGGGCATCATCAATACACTTACTAACTGATCAGCAAGCATTAGAACAGTTTTCAAAGAGAAACTCCGAGTGCAGTAATTGAACAAGTCTTCCAAGCTTGGACCAAGAAGATCAATGGCCATGCAGTTGTATTCACCTTCTACGCCGAACCATTTCACATGTGGAACACCCGCTGCTCAAAACGAGAATATTCCATGAAACAGAAAACGTCAGAGAAAATGAAGCTGAGAGAAAAGGAACTTACTCCCTCCTTGAAGAAGCATGTACACTTTTGATTCATAGTGTAGTTGAGGATGCTTCGTCTTCGTAGGTTCCTAAACAACAAGCGAAAACAACGTTAGAACGACATGTGGATTACTATTAGCTGCCATGTTTATATCAACAAAGCACCACTAGTTAAGAACCTGAAGTTATATACATACTCATATACAGGATACAGAGGACTTCAAGTTTTAAAGTGTGACACTTTATACTTTACTAGACTAGTAATATACATACTCAATACTCAACACATCTTTAGGTACCAAAACACAAAGCCTATATATTCATCAACAACATTACATGTAATTCTCTCAGGAAAACACCTAAAAATGAGTCCAAATGAAAACAAGAAAATGACGAATTAAGAAGAAATTAAACGGTAGCAACATACCAGCTTAACAGCAACTTCTTCTCCAGTTTGGACATTAATCCCTTAAAATTAAACATACCAAAAGATCAAAACTTTATTGTCAGATTCACTCTAACCATATACAAGAGAACACCAGAAGATGTGTTAAAGTGATCAATTTGATGAATCATTCATATACCTATATAAATTTCACCGAATGATCCACTACCGATTTTCCTACTCAACTTGAATTTTCCGCCGATGACATGATCCATGGATTAAGACTTTTGCAGAAATTACTCAATATAACATTCCCAATTTTGGCAGACTAAAAATCTATCAGCTTTACACTAAACAGAGGAAGAGAAAATGAAATGAAATTACATCATAGTAAAACCAAAATAAAAAGTAGCACAAATAAAGACACGTTCTCTTTTTTTAATATATATATATATAAATAAAGAAACCCAGAAGAATAATCTAGCAAAAGAAATTTTTTTGGCGGCAGTAGTGTGGAGAGAAAGGAATTAGGTGGAATCAGTAATCTGATCTAAAGTTTAAGGACTACGATACCAATTTTTCTTAACGATATTTTTAGTCTTTTTCAAGAGATTGTTTGAAGATTAGATAAATGGAAGATGACCGACTTGATGTGGAGAAAACGGAAGAGAAACAAGAGAGACGGAAACAAGACGGCTTTGATGGTGATAGATTACTGTTTGCTACTTTATTTTATTTTTTAATATTTAAATATCTGATGTGGGTATAAATGTTTTCTATTTTTTCTTCATAACTTGAATGATCATTTTTTATTTTTTAATAGAACTGTATTGGTGAAAAAAAAAAAATTAACATTTCAATTTCTTATATTTTTCTGTAAAATCTCACTTTAGTTGTTCGTACTGCTACTAAACAGATTACACTGTACATTGTTGTCGAGCAAGTCTAGAACTTATTCCTTCAAATCATTTTTTGAGGGATTAATTATGTGTTTTTATATTCGGACTTGAACGTTGGAGTATAATTGAAAAAAAAAAACAAAACAAAACATGTGTTCCACACATTCTTGACCATTTTCTTTTTCTGCATGTTCTTACAGTTAATGAAAATTGACTTCATCGTTTTTAATTTTGAGATTTTTTTTTTTTTGTTTTCATAAGTTATCACTTATATAACTACGTACTGTATATGTCAAAAAAAAAACTACGTACTGTATTCATGGGTGGTCATGGCTGGTTGTCAAAGTTTCTTCAATTTTTTTCTTTTTTGCTTTATTTAGAAAATTGCCAAATTATGATGATCGATGAAAAGCCAAGCAAGATTGCAAATCCAAGGAAAAGACAAGAAAGCTATTTCCAAAAACGCCAGCTCTTTTCAAAGAGATAGTTGGTAAAACTTAGCACAGCTAATATTATATTTTCTTCAGAAAATTATTTACTACAAACAGTTTATATCCATCAAAATGATTGAAAAAAAATTAAATAATTGTGGGTTTCAAACACTTTAATGAGTAGTGGCATGTCACGGATCCAAAGCTTTATTACTTAATTTTAGTATAGTATCGTGTTTTTGGAAGTTTATAAAAGGATTTTAATCATATCCATTTTCTTTTGATTTCTTGTTGGATTCTACTTCCTACAAAAAACATACAGTAATCAGTATATGTTCATGAACATGTGTTATAATATTATACGACCACCCGACTTTCCACTTCACAGAAAAATGGTTGTGGTAGTGACAATAAAAGAATCTTATGGCTATGGAGTTACGAGCAATGATTAATAATGCGAACGTAAGGTCAGCTTCTGTCTGTTGTTGCTGTATACAAAACAGATCATATCTATTTATGTCCAAACCAAACATCTCCATTTCCATTTATTGTTTGTTAAATAAATACAAAACCATGCTAAAATCCGGTTTGCATTTGAAACAATGTCCTTAGTTTATATCCACATAATTATTAAAATATTTTTCTCCTGCTTACACTATCAAATAAATCCGTATATATATCTAAGTAAAACATATGATAAATTGCTCTTTGTTGATCTGAATTTGAAAGTACATAAAAAATAACGTTTTCACATTTCTCTGTCTCAAACTTGTCCTCCTATGCGACGTCGTTCTAGCTCTGAACAAAACATGAAGTCAAAAAAAGTTTTGCACTTTGCTTAATGTCACCAATAGTCTCCACAAGAACAGCTTCCATTGTTAAAATGGTGAAATCTACTATTATCCCTAACGATAATCTCTCTCTCAGTGATCTTCGAAATAAACTTGATCGCCACATGACAATCTCTGCATATCCTTATGTTCTTAGTCACCCTAATCGTCGTGCCAGCTTCAGTGTTAATGATACCAAACGCAACAGCCAATCTCTCGCTGTGTCCATACAAAAGCTCTCTCTTATGCTCCTCATCAACATCGTGGAGCACACCGCTCGTGTCTGCAACATACCCTTCTCTCTCCATCTGTTCCAACACAGCTTTGAGAAACTCGTTGATCCGCTCCATACTCGGATGCGATCTATCACCCGAAACAAACCCATGAGTCTTGTTCTTCACCTCTATCCAGCTACAAGCTGGCTTTTTCCTCATCCCTCTCTTCTTCATCCTCAATCTCAGTTTCGCCATCTCTTTCCATCTCCCATTAGCTGCATACATGTTGCACATCAGAACATAAGCTCCCATGTTCTCAGAATCAACAGCGAATAACTTCTCCGCTACCTTCTCCGCTAGCTCAAGATTCTTGTGAACGCTGCAAGAAGACAGTAACGTAGACCAAACACTACCCGTTGGCTCAACACGCATGTTCGAAATAAAATCGTACGCTTCTTCTAGCTTCCCTGCACGGCCTAGAAGATCCGCTACAGCTGCGTAATGCTCTAGCTCATGGTTTAAACCGTACACTTTACTCATGCTGTTGAAATATCCCCAAGCCTCATCTACCAATCCAACGTGACTACACGCAGTAAGTACAGCAACAAACGCCACATGATTTGGTTTCACTCCTTGCAGTTTCATCTCCTCGAACAAAGAAACTGCTTCATGCCCATGACCATGTAACGCATGCCCCATTATTATAGCAGTCCATGAAACTTCGTCGTGTACATTCATCCTGTCGAAAATCTTCCTAGCTGCCTGAATATTCCCACATTTCGAGTACATATCCACAAGCGCACTAGCTATGAATATGTTATCGCTACAACCACCCCTTAACACATATCCGTGAAGTTGTTTCCCTAAATGCAAGGTGGATAGATGAGCACAAGCAGGCAACACGCTCGAGAACGCCACAGGACCTGGCCTAACCTTTGCGGTTACCATCTCCCTGAATAGTTTCAGAGCCTCGTTATACCTACCGTTCTGTACATACCCGGCCACAAGCGAGTTCCACGAGATACTATCCCTACGAAACAAGTGAGAAAACACTCTTTCCGAGTCTTCAATCCGAGCACTTTTCGCATACATATCAACCAAGCTACTACCAATGTATACATCGGCATCAATCCCTTTCCTAATCACATACCCATGAATCTCTTTACCCTTGTTAACATCCACATACTCGGAAAATATCGGAAGAACACTGGACAATGTGAAAGCATCAGGGCTTAAGTCATTACTTCCCATCTCCCTAACCATTCTCAAAGCAACTTCATACATTCCACTCTGTGCATACCCTGCAATGATAGTGTTCCACGAAACCACATCTTTTCTAGGCATCGATTCAAAAACTTTCCTCACACTATCTATTCCCAAAGGCAAATCTCTTGGAGCAATTACAGTTTCAGCCTCCAAATCTTCTTCACAGCTCATAACAGGTTCAACGGATTTAGTGTCAAAATGTGAACTTTTACCGTTGTCATCAACCTCTTCTTCAGAAATAGACTTTCTTTGAGGCATTCCATCGAACACTTTACCCACACTATACTCTGAATCCATACCCAGAAGCTTAGCATACATATTCATGAGCGCATTGCCAGTATACAAATCGTAATCCATGCCAAGCCTAACGATACACCCATGAACAGACTCACCCAACCTCAAATCCGTCATCATCGTACACGATTTCAGCACGGAAGGAAACACGTTGTGGTCTGGGCATCTCCCGGAAGCTCGCATTTCGACGAACGAAGCCAGCGCGCGAGAGAAGAGCGACTGGTCGGTGAAGCATCTGATCACCGACTTCCATGCGAGCACGGGAGGAGACTCGAGCGTGCGGAAAAGAAGCAACGCTTCGTGCAAGAGTCTGAGGTTTGTGTAGATTGAGATTACGATGGAAGCAGATGTGTGCGAGAGAGACTGGGTTCTGATCAACTGTGCGTGAAGCTGCTTCGCTTGGTATTTGGATCTGATGCGAATGGGATTCTCAATCAGGGTTTTGATCAGGGTTTTTGATGAAGAACTCATTTTACGAATGCGTAAAGTTTGTTCCTTTTGCTTAAAAACTCAAACTTTTTAACTTCCACGACAGTTTATGTGATCTTTTCAAATTTCATTCTACAATTTAAGTTTCATTATGTCAAAAGCTTAGTAATTTTGGATTGTATGAAAGACGAATTTGTTTTACACAGTAAGAAAGTTGAGAGAGGCTTTAATAGGTTTCAATACAACAAATGCTTAAGAAAGATAACTTTTTTTTTTTTCCATTTTTCTTTTGCTGATTCCAGTTGCAACAACACTTGCAAGCTCTTTTAGTCATCTTCTCTTTCTGGAGGAAGGCCACAAGGTAAAAGCATTTTCTGCAAAATCAAAAAGAGATTTTTGAAGTTAAGAAGCCAAAAAGGAAACATGAGAATGTCATTATTCTGAATCATACTTGAGCTTGTATTTATAGCAGCAAAACTTTAGTGAGACATCAAGGACTAATACACACCAAACCAATTTCTATTGATCAGCAAAGCTATATAACAAAATCAAATGAATCTTGAGAGTATGCAGAGACACCACAAAGAGCCAGTAGATAACTAAGCATAACACAACCATTTGAAACAACCTTATTCAGCTTAGCATAGAATCATAATTCAATACAAGACAACAGAACAAACCAAACACACACACACACACACTTGCCACATTAACAGATGTAGGAGGGTAAGTCTCGAGAAAAGAAAGCAAACCTGCATGAAATTGTAGCGTTCTCGTCCAATGGATTCGTTCTCAGCGATTGCAAAGTAAGAAAGCATCGGGTAGTGACCAATGTACGAAGCATAACTATCACGCTGAATGTTCACTGCCCATTCACTAATTAAGACAACCATATACAAATTAGACATTCCAGTTTAGTCCAGAAAATTTTACAAGAACCTGAAATCTAATTAGAAAGTGAAAAAAGAAAGAAAAAAAACTTACAATCTGCTCAAATCAGCGTGACCTGTACCAACATACTTAGCTTGAAGATGCTCAAGCTGAGAATTGATGTTAAACCTATCACTTGCCTGCACAAAACCCAACCAAAATCAAAAGAGAGAAATTAAAAAAAGAGATTGCTAAACTGTATGATTCTTAAAAAAAACCTAAACTTTGTAACAACTAAGCGAAATCAATTCACGGGATTTTTCAGCTATTGCTTGATTTTAATCTTGACGAAAATGTGTTAAATTCATCTTCAACATCGAAAAAGGAAACTTAGAGAATATGATTTTTTCCGCCTTGCGACATCCACAATTTCAATTTCTGAGATGAATATAAAAGCTAGGGTTTACGAATTGGAGAGAAAAAAAAAAAAAAACCTGCATCTTTGTTTCAGAGAGCTATTCGAAGATTCAATTCAAAATCACAGAGCCTGCTCTCTCTCTCTGTCCTCGCTTCTGCTTCGCTTTATTTCCGCATAGGTGAATTTTTTGAGAGATTAGTGGGCTTTAATAATGGGCCTAGGCCCAAATAAATATTTCTGACGGCTAGTTTTTATCCTTTTTCTTTCTAATAGTATTTATCCTTTTTCTTTCTAATGGAGAAAGATTAACCACCATTACAAAGATTTTGGTTATAAAAAGCTTTTGGAATATTCAAAAACTTCATAACTTGTAGATATTTCATTAAGCCAGTAGCACTGAGTCCGTCAATGGCGTCTCCAGAGAGGAAGAGGAAGAAGATGGAGGAGCCGTCGCCGAGGCCACAAATATCGACCCAAAATCCGTCACTCCCCGATGATCTGCTAATTACGTGCGTGGCACGGATGTCAAGATTGTACTATCCGACTCTCTCCCTCGTCTCCAAGAGCTTTCAATCTCTAATTGCTTCACCAGAGCTTTATAAGGCCCGGTCATTGTTGGGAAACACCGATCGTTGTCTCTATGTGTGCTTACAGTACTCTCGCTATAATTCTAGATCATGTCGCTTGTACACCCTCTGCCGAAAACCTGATCAAACCCTAACCAACAAGGAGGAGAAGAAGAAGAAGAAGAAGAAGAAGAAGAAGAAGAAGAAGAAGAAGAAGAAGAAGAAGAAGAAGAAGAAGAAGAAGAAGAAGAAGAAGAAGAAGAAGAAGAAGAAGAAGAAGAAGAAGAAGAAGAAGAAGAAGAAGAAGAAGAAGAAGAAGAAGAAGAAGAAGAAGAAGAAGAAGAAGAAGAAGAAGAAGAAGAAGAAGAAGAAGAAGAAGAAGAAGAAGAAGAAGAAGAAGAAGAAGAAGAAGAAGAAGAAGAAGAAGAAGAAGAAGAAGAAGAAGAAGAAGAAGAAGAAGAAGAAGAAGAAGAAGAAGAAGAAGAAGAAGAAGAAGAAGAAGAAGAAGAAGAAGAAGAAGAAGACAAGTGGGTATGTTTTGGTTAGAGTCCCAATTCACTTCCCTCGTAATGTGGGGTCACCGGTTCTTGTAGCGGTTGGTTCTATTATATACAACATCGGATTCACCCGCAACTTCGGACTCAACGGATTCACCATTGCGCCAGTTTCTTCTTCTTCTTCTTCTAACGTTTCGATTCTTGATTGCCGGTTTCACACTTGGCACGAGACCAAAAGCATGCGTGTGGAGGGAGCTTCACTTTCTGCTAGCGTCATCGATCAAAAGATATATGTAGCAGGATAATATGGAGAATCCTGGGAGGACATGTACAAGGTGTTCGACACAGAGACACAAATTTGGAATCCTCTGCCCATCTCCCCTTGTGGCAAGCCAGGATACAAGGTTTTACCATCCCAAACCGAATGTTTTGACGGAAAGTTTCACGTGAATACTTACGAAGGGGTGTTTGGTTACAATCCCAAGGAAGGTACATGGGACAAGGCTGAACCAAGAATCAGTCGGGCTTGTTTTTTTGAACCTTCTTGCCAGATAGATAATGTTATGTACATGGTGTACAACGGAGGGATCATATGGTATGACACTAAGGTATGGAAGTGGAGATGTCTGAAGGGTTTGGTAGGACTACCTAGGTTGCCTCTTCGGTATTCATCTGTTAGATTGGTTGATTATGGTGGTAATATGGTGGTTTTGTGGGACGAGATTTCGTGTGGAGAGAAGAAGATTTGGTGTGCGGAGATTTCGTTTGAACTGCGCGAAAATGGTGAATTTGGGGGGAAAGTTGAGTGGTTTGATCATATGCTTACAGTTCCTACGGAATGTTTTTTGGTGAATCTTCTTGTTGCTACTGCTTGATGAATGCGTCGCAATGCTTTTGACTTGTGTTATTATTGTTAATATCAATTTTATTTGGAATGTGCGTGTCCTTTAATTTGGTGTCTACTCTGTTTTCTTTTTCTTAGTAATTTTGCATTGTATGAACACAAATTTGTTTACACAGTAAGAAAGTTGAGAGAGGATTTAATAGGTTTCAATACAACCAACAATGCATCAAAGAGAGCTCCTAAGAAGTAGAAATTCAAGCCTTTTTTTTGTTTCCTTTTTTGCTGATTCCAGTTGCAACAACACTTGCAAGCTCTTTAGTCATCTTTTCTCTCTGGAGGAAGGCCACAAGGTAAAAGCATTTTCTGCAAAATCAAAACAGATTTTTGCAGTTAAGAAGCTAAAAAGGAAACATGAGAATGTCATTATTCTGAATCATACTTGAGCTTGTATTTATACTCTTTCAACTGATAACACACCAAACCAATTTCTATTGATCAGCAAAGCTATATAACAAAATCAAATGAATCTTGAGAGTATGCAGAGACACCACAAAGAGCCTACTAATCATAACACAACCGTTTTGAAAGAACCCTATAAGCTAAGCATGGAGTCATAATTCAATACAAGATGATAGACCAAAACCAAACACACACTTACCACATTGACATATGAAATTTGATAACATGTAGGAGGATAAGTATAGAGAAGGGAAAGCAAACCTGCATGAAATTGTAGTGTTCTCGTCCAATGGATTCGTTCTCAGCGATTGCAAAGTAAGAAAGCATCGGGTAGTGACCAATGTACGAAGCGTAACTATCACGCTGAATGTTCACTGCCCATTCACTAATTAAGACAACCATATACAAATTAGACATTCCAGTTTAGTCCAGAAAATTTTACAAGAACCTGAAATCTAATTAGAAAGTGAAAAAAGAAAGAAAAAAAACTTACAATCTGCTCAAATCAGCGTGACCTGTACCAACGTATTTAGCTTGAAGGTGCTCAAGCTGAGAATTGATGTTAAACCTATCACTTGCCTGCACAAAACCCAAAAATCAAACAAAAGAGAAATTAAAAACGAAATTATTCTTAAAAAAAAAAACCTAAACTTTGTAACAACTAAGCGAAATCAATTCACAGATTTTTCAGCTATTGCTTGATTTTAATCTTGACGAAAATGTGTTAAATTCATCTTCAACATCGAAAAAGGGAAATTAGAGAATATGATTTTTCCGCCTTGCGACATCCACAGTTTCAATTTCTGAGATGAAAGTAAAAGCTAGGGTTTACGAATTGGAGAGAAAAAAAACATATTTGGGACAAGGTTCGATCAATGTTGGGACACACCGATCTTTGTCTCTATGTGTGCCTAAAGTCTTCTTCCAAATGTCGCTTGTTCACCCTCTGCCGAAAACCTGATCAAACCCTAACCCTAGCCAATAAGAAGAAGGAGAAGAAGTCAAGTGGGTATGCTTTAGTTAGAGTCCCAATTCACCACTCTCCTCGTGATGGGTCACCGGTTCTTGTAGCGGTTGGTTCTAATATCTACAACATCGGATCCGAATCCAGCAACTACAATGAGCCGTTCTAGCGTCTCGGTTATGGATTGTCGGTTTCACACTTGGCACGAGACCACAAGCAAGCGTGTGGAGCGGATTTCACTTTCTGCTAGCGTTGTTGATCGAAAGATATATGTAGCAGGAAGCCATAAAGATTCATTGGAGGAGTCATTCGAGGTGTTCGACACAGAAACACAAATTTGGAATCCTCTGCCCATCCCCCCTAGCGGCATGAAAGAACACAAGGCTTTACAATCCAAAAGCGAATGTTTTGAGGGAAAGTTTCACGTTATTCTTGACCAAGTGGTGTTTGGTTACAATCCCAAGGAAGGTAGATGGGACAAGGATAAACCAAGAATGAGTTCGTTGTGTCTTTCGGAACCTTCTTGCGAGATAGATAATGTTTTGTACATGTTGTGCGACGGAGAGTTCATATGGTATGACACTAAGGTAAGAATGTGGAGTAATTTGAGGGGTTTGATAGGAATGCCTAAGATCGCTCCTGGTGTTTCTTTTAGATTGGTTGATTATGGTGGTAATATGGTGGTTTTGTGGGACGAGAATTTGAGGTCTAGCGGCGAGAAGATGATTTGGTGTGCGGAGATTGCGCTTGAAAGACGCCAGAGTTGGGAAATTTGGGGAAAATTTGTGCGGTTTGATCATGTGCTTACGGTTCCTATAGGACATAGTTTCGGTAATGTTGTTGCTGCTACCGTTTGATGAATGCGTCACAAGGCTTTTAACATGTCTTCTTCTTGGTAATAACAAATTTTATTTGGACTGTGTGTGCGCGCGTGTTCTTTTGGTGTCTACTCTTTTTTTTCTTTTTCTTTAGTATAATCTGGTTAGAGCTATAATTCATATAATAGTATATCAAGCAATTCTAAGACGATTAATTTTATATGGAATGTGCGTGTTTCTTTTGGTTTGATGAAATGCATCATCACAAGGCTTGAACGTGTGTTACATATGCTTTCTTCCTTTGTCCATTCACTAGCTAGACAACATATAATCGACATTTCAATTAGTCCACAATTATTGAAGCAGAAACTCACAATCTTCTCAAATAAGAATGCCTTCTACCAACATAATTTATCTTGTAGATGTTCAAGCTGAGAGAGTTGATGTTAAACAAACTTTCCCGCACAAACCCTATACAAACTTTCCTGCTGGACCTGCCTTTTATTTGCTCAACACAGGCCGAGGCCAACGTCTTAAATGTCATTCGCAGCAATGATCCATTGCAAAGTCTCGGTTTCGAAACTTCCCAAGTACCCTTTTTTTTTTGATAAAATCTTTTCATTTGGCTAATTAACTTGCTGCTTCTATGTAGCATTTCCATATCGGTGGAGGTCAGTCGTCTGTTCTTGCCAGCTTTGATCCTGACACTTTAACTTCTGCGTTTGATAAACTTGTTTTGATCAAATGAAACTACAACCTTATATATCTAAATAATAGTGTAAACTCATGTTTGGCGTTTGTCCTTGCGATTTTTTTTTTTTTTTAAGTATTTTTGAACACCAAAAATGTTTATTTACGCAAATACAATTTAAAATAAGGAAGAATTTATAACTATTAAATTGCAATTTTAGAAAATGATTACATTCCGCACAAGGTGGGGAAAATTACCTAGTATACTTTTACATATCACACTTTTCCGCATAATTTTTATTCTGCATGCGTGATTTTTGTTTTTGTTTTTTGCGATGTTTAGTTAAAACGGGCCTAGTCCCAAATAATAATTATGCCGACTAGTTTTCGATATTTTCACGTAATGGAGAAATTCAATTACTAAGATTTTGGTTATAAAAAGATTTTGGAAAAATTCAAAAACGGCATAACCTAAAGCGATTTCATCTCACAAAAAAGTCCGTCGATGGCGTCTCCAGAGAAGAAGAGGAAGAAGATGGGGGAGCCGTCGCCGACGACGCAAATATTGACCCAAAATCCATCGCTTCCCGATGATCTGCTAATACGCTGCATCGCACGCACGTCAAGATTGGACTATCCGACTCTCTCCCTCGTCTCCAAGAGCTTTCGATCTCTACTTGCTTCACCGGAGCTTTACAAGGTTCGATCAATGTTGGGACACACCGATCGTTGTCTCTATGTGTGCTTACAGTACTCTTGTTACAATTCTGAATCATGTCGCTTGTACACCCTCTGCCGAAAACCTCACCAAACCCTAGCCAATAAGGAGAAGAAGAAGAAGAAGAAGTCGAGTGGGTATGTTTTGGTTAGAGTCCCACTTCACCTCCCTCGTGATGTGGGGTCACCGGTTCTTGTAGCGGTTGGTTCTAATATCTACAACATCGGATTCATCTGCGACACTGCGCCAGTTTCTTCTAACATTTCGATTCTTGATTGTCGGTTTCACACTTGGCACGAGACCACAAGCAAGCGTGTGGGGAGAGAATCACTTTCTGCTAGCGTCAATGATCAAAAGATATATGTAGCAGGAAACTATGGAGATTCCTCGGAGGACATGTACATGGTGTGAAAAACCAAGGGCTATTGATACTGAAGTAACTCACAAACTGACACAA
>OVBJ01002425.1:4530-18086 GCA_900406535.1 Noccaea bulbosa
CCGATCCTTAACCAGTTTGACAAGCTTGACCCAACCTACAGTGGACGTATTGGCATTGCTCCTTTAGATTTATCCACTTCAACTTCTGTTTAAGAACACACTAATGTAGCGCATCTTCATGTCTTGCATTCTTTCATTTGGGATTTTGTTTTTTTGGCTTTGTGTGTCGAACACAACTTATGTGTTCAACGAACGATTCATTAGCTCTTTTTAAAAAGGGAGAAACTTACGTTTTTCAATATGGAAAACACTAAAACAAAGGAGAACTTTCAAACCCTGGGCGTAATCGAAATCTGTTGAACTACATGGCGTGTAAATCCAAGTTTATCTGCGAGTTCTCCTCGAATTTTTGTGACCTAACTTGTTATATAAGTTTCCTCTCTCAGTCAAACACACATTACAACAGCATTGAAGATAATAATAATGAAAAATATCCATCGTTTTTGGTTTACTTGAACAGGTTTAAATTAGTCTTGGTTTAGAAACTCACTTTAGATATTGGAGAGTCATGTTCTTTGGAACAAGGGTCCTCCACTCAGCTTATCGATGTCAGCTTCCTCAAACGTCTGCCACAGCTCTAGAGTAATTAAGGTCATCGCACTCCAAGTCCAACATTACCAAGGACGATCTCACCTTATAAACAGTATCAAGCACGGCCTCAGAGACACCAACATAAGCTGTTACGATTTAAAGATTAAAGAAATTGATTCAGAAAAAGGGAAAAACTTCAATAGGTTGTGTTGAATCAAACACCCAAATACCGAGATAGCATAAACAATCCGATTTGCAGTACGATTCGAAAAAGGGAAAAACTTCAATAAGTTGTGTCGAATCAAACACTCCAACACCCAGATAGCAGAATCAATCTGATTTGTGGTACAAGGAGAATAATGAAGTTAACCGGATTGAATAGCTAGCTGATTAGTTAACCGGAGTTAATGCGGGTCAAACCGGATCAAACGTGGCAAGTAAACCAATAAATCTGCTGACTGTGATCAATTAGAATGTTCTTATTGGCTCAGGTTTTAAATGAGGGGTGTCAGGCTTTCATAAACCTGGAGAGATTGATTCCGAGTCTAAAAAGGTCTTTAGATGCATAAATTTTATCACAAGTTATTGGTTCATCAATTGGATATTGTGGTTTGGTTTGGCTGGGTTCGATTACGCTTTGGTTGACCGCTAGAGAGATAAGTAGAAACAAAACAGAGCAAAGTCTCTGTTTTTTTCTTCCTCCGCAATCGACTAAGGAAAAACGATTTCAAAACTTAACAACCAATTAAACAGCTCCAAAATCTCAAACCTTTGTTAATCTTACAAGAACCGAAAAAGAGAAGCAAACGCTGACACACATCATATAGCTCTCCATTTTAGAAAATAGGACACTGGTGGGTTTTTGTGCCATGGTGCAGCTTTTCCATATAACCACTTCCTCCGTTGGCTTCCGCGTGCACACTCCATTGAACAAGCGTATCGAAGACCCCAGGCCTTAACCAAAAGGTAAGGGTACATGCAGCGCTTATCACAAACCAGGCAAAAAGGTCTACACATACCATTATTGGGCAATACTTGAGCATACATGTATTTGTCCCATGGCTTGAGGTAATACATGTCTCCAATTACACATTTGATATGGAGAGCGACCCCACAAATATCACAGCCATAAAACCATACGCTTGGATCTGTCTTCCCCTCACAGATATCACACCACAATTGACCATTGGGGTATTCAGGGTCGTGATGCAACGATAAAACATGATCGTCGCATCTGTGTCTCACTTTCCTTGGTAAAGTGGCACACTCCATTCCTAAAGCAAACTCACACACAATACAACTTAAGACATACTCTGAAACTTTACCACATGCTCCACAAGTCTTGTCTTCTGTTGAGGTGCGGTACAAGGGATGAGGGTGCAGTTCATGGTGAAAAGGCTCGGAAATGGAACTGCACCGCACATCTATTAAAGAAAAATTAACATCACTTTTACAGTCATCTCCGGAAGTACATTTGTACCTGAAGCCGCCGAAGAACTGAAGACAATAAGTACACTCGAAATACTCTCTCTTATCATATTCAACATGCAGAGTAAGCTTGTGGTTGTGCAGGATATTCCGTTTGAGACGAGGAAGACTGGCACATAGTTTATGTAGGAAGAACTTGCATTGCTCACATTTGAAGAATGGATCGGAATCGATGAGACAGAGGCAAGCGTCGCACCACATGTTATCATAACCGGTAATTATATCATCAACAAGCCCTAGGTTATGCCGGTGACTGAAATGCTTAATTTCCTTTTCATTAATCACCTCGTATGGATCTTCAATCGCTTCCTCTTCTTCAGGCTCATCTTCCAGTTCTTTGCCATCCCACACATCACTCCTTGTGGCACATTTTGAATGAACACCATAGTTAGGGCAACGCTTGCAGGAGAAAGCTCCAAAGCCCCCGTCCATCTTTTTGCGACAAACTCCGCATTCCCAGTCCCCTGGGTTGAGGTCATAGGTGCGATACATGCGGTGTTCATGACGATTGATGTCTATGACTCGGGGTAAATCGATGCAGTCTCCGTGCAACGTAAAACTGCATTCAAGACAAACATAAGGGTTACGGTCACCAACCATCCCGCACGCGTTACAAGTGAAGGAGATCAATCTCGCCATGAGGGTGAATGTATGGTTGTGGCTCTTTGGTTGATAAATCGTAAGCGGTGGTGGATCCATGGAACAGGGTACATGTATGCTGAAACTACATATGGAACAATGATACGTTTGATCTTCAAGTGCCCATCTACAAAAATGGCATTGACCATCTGTATTCTCAATTGTCTCGGTCGAGACAAGTTTGAGAGGATGTCTCGAGTGACAAGGGAGGTTCATGACGTCCGGGGAGATTATGCAATCAAAATGCGCCCCAAAATTGCAGGTTGGACAGTAAAACCCCCAGTCATTCGATAAACCGCATCCACCGCAACTATGTGATCCAGGGGACGAAACTTCATCATCAACAGGTCGCGAGGGAGCCACATATACGCGTATTAACGGATGATTGCAGGGAAGCTTCACTCTGTGTTTTGGTTGGTCCATAATGAGGCTATCAACGTGTTGATTTTTGTTGGACAAAGTCGGAGATATGATCATCGAGGTTAAAGGCACAAGTTTGTAGTTTTTCTCTTTTCTGTTTTTTGTTCGATATGAGTTATACCACGAATCATGAATCGTGTAACCAATAACCTCTAGATAATATTTTAGCATTACCCAAGTGGTATTAGTTAATACTATCGATAGTCATTGACCTTTAGTACATTACCGACACAGCCAGCTCACCGTGACAGATTACAAACATAGTTTATTCGTGTATCCTTTTTGTCGTTTACTTGTTCAAGTTGTAAAATTGATCTTCTTGGTACATTTCTTTTTCATTTTGTCGTAGCTGGAATATTTCCTCTCTCTCGAAGTTGATCGTTTTAATATTTGAACAAGTACGATACGGATCGACAACTATTAATGCACATGGAATTTTTTTTGTCAACTAATTCATTTATGCACCAAAATCTTAGAAAAATTTGAAGACTTACCCACAGAATAAGACTACAGCAATAGTGCAAAATTTGAAGACTTACCCACTAACACCGGTTAATGGTCTCAATCCCAAATAACACCAACAAAAAAAAAAAAAAAATGTATGGGGCAGAAGCAGAACCTAGTCTAATGCGAGAGGNAAATGTATGAGGCAGAAGCAGAACCTAGTCTAATGCGAGAGGCAACACTCTCACCAGTAATCCCTACAAGAACAGAGCCCATCCCTAAAGTGATGGAACCTACTTGAATCCCTCACAGTGATCTCTCTCTTCACAACCTTCGATATCAGTTTTATCGCAGCGTGACAATCCCTACAAGCCCTCAAGTTCTTCATCACAACAATCGGAGACCCTTCCGGTGTACTGATAAGAGCAAACGCAACAGCTAAACGTTCACTGTGGAACTTAAGCGACTCCATCTTCACCTTCTCATCAACATCTTGCACGACCCAACTCGTATCAGGCTTATACCCTTGTCTCTCAATCTCATCTGTCAATTCATTGATCTTCCTCACGATCTCATCTCCTCTAGGGTGCGTCTGATCATTCGACGAGAACATGTGGATCTCGTGGTTCACTTCAACCCAGCTATTAGCCGTAACTTTCTTGATTCCGCGTTCGCGCATGGCTTTCTTCACAAGACTAACGCTTTCCCATTTCCCTGCCGTTGCGTAGATGTTAGACATGCTTACATAAGCTGCAGCGTCTCTTAGCTTCTCCATGCTAAAGAGCTTCTCTGCTGCTCTCTCAGCAAGTTCTTGATTCTTGTGAATCCGGCACGCGTTCAACAATGAAGACCACATGATTTCATCTGGCTCAAACGGCATTTCACGCATCAGCTTCTCTGCTTCTTCGAATCTCCCCTTTCTTCCGAGCAAATCAAGCATACACGCGTAGTGTTTCCTCCCTGGAGTTAACCCGTAGACCCGAGACATTGCCTCGAAAAACTCCGTTCCCTGTTCGACAAAGCCACAGTGACTACATGCAGTCAAGACGCCCAAAACGCTGACAGCATCCGGCTTGAGACCTGAGTGAATCATATCTGTAAACGCACCAATAGCTGCTTCTCCATCTCCGTTATCAGCGAATGCCGAGATCAAAGCGTTCCAAGAAACTGCGTTTCTATCAGCCATCTCTTCGAAAACATGAACCGCGTCTTTGACAGAACCACACTTGGCGTACATATCAACCAATCCAGACCCTGAGTAGACGTTTTCAGAGTTCCCTGATCTGATTATGAACGCGTGGAGTTGTCTTCCAAGCGACAAAGAAGCGAAACTAGCGGAAGCTCTCAGTACAGTAGCGAAAGTCGATTGGTCTGCTCGTAGATTCGCTCCTCTCATCTTGGTGAACAGCTTAAGTCCAGCTCCGTGAAGCCCTCTCTGAACATAACCTGAGATCAAAGCAGTCCATGAAACCGTGCTCTGTTGCGATAAACTCTCGAATATCAACTCAGCTTCCTCAAACATCTCACACTTTGCGTACATATCTATTAAAGAGTTCCCAACATGAGGGATCGAATCAGCCGTCGCCACGATGGCCTGGCAATGCACTTGACGACCCATCTTCAAGGACGACAAGTTCGCGGCGATGCTCAGCACCGTCGCGAAAGGGAAATTTCTCCGATCAAACCCCATCCACTGCATCTCTCTGAACAGTTTCAATGACTCCTCGTATTGCTCAGCTTGCGAATAGCTTGAGATGACCACATTGTAAGACACAAAATCCAACTCTGGCATTTCTTGAAAAAGCTTCCAAGTTTCAAGAACGCGATCATGTTTCGAGTAGAAATCAAGAATCTGATTCCCAACCGCCACATCCCTTGAAAAACCGGTAGTAACAGCCGAGCCATGTAGCTGCTGGCCAAGAACGAAGTCGTGTACCCCAACAACCGCCTTGAGAACCCCGGAGAACGTGAAATCCGAAGGCTTGTGACCCGACCGCTGCATTTCGACGAAAAGACGAATCGCCCCTGTATACAAACCATCCTTCTCATACCCTGTGATAAGCGTGTTGAACGTGACAGAGTCCTTGTCTGAAATCTGATCAAACACCACACACGCCAAGTCTCGCCTCCCAATCTCACAGTAAGACTTAACCAAAACATTGCAGACAGTGAGAAAAAGGTTCCTATCAAACCCCAACTTGACCGCAACGGCGTGAACTTGACACACCGAGTGCTCGGAGACCGCGTCGTCGCATCCCGGTAAAAGCGTAGCGAAGGTCACATGATCAGGGAAGGTGAAACAAGACCTGCACATTTCACGGAAAAGCTTGAAAGCTTCGTGGAAATGGTTGTTCCTTGCGTACCAACCCATCAAGATAGTCCACGTCACGGCGGTTCTATCTCCATCAACCATTGCGTCAAAGAGCTCTCTCGCGTTTTGAAGATCACCGGACTTGACGTAACCTGAAATCATCGTATTGGTGGAGACCGTGTTCCTCTGAGGCATTTCATCATACACCTTGCGTGCATTAGAGACTTGTCCTCTCTTGAGATAGTCGTCGAGTATGAAATTGGAGCGACACGTCTCTGTGTCGAACCCGGTTTTGATGATCCGTGCATCGATACGACGAGGCGTTTGGAGAAATCGGAGCTGTTGGAAAGTAGCAGAAAGTGTTGCTCTTGAGCGGATGCAATAAAGCTTCATAAACCCAATTTCGATGCTCAAATCTCAATCCTCCTGCCAAATATTTTTGTATTTGGCAGTGTTACTAGATGCTCTTAGGATAAATCTGAAGTGAATCTGGCTAAGAATCTCAATGTTTGTCACTTGCTGGTGATTGATGGAATGTGCATCATCATAAGAAAGAAACACACGAATCTGAGACGATGTTGATTCAAAAGTTTTTGACTGATGGTTCAACTTGAAGAGCTTTTCAGATTGATGAGAGCTTGGAGTAGATGGAACTAAAGCTTGAAGACAGATGAAAAGGAAGAAGAAACAGTGTTTTTAAGCTTTTGGGTTTTGAGAAACGCAAATTTCAAAATCAGTTGGGTTCGACTCGGTTTTAGTTCATTCAATAGAATAAATTTGGTTCGTTTCGGTCTAATTGAATTGTTCGGTTCGCTTATGGAGATAGATAAGTAGGTAGAAACAAAAATAACAGAGCCAACTTGAGAAAAAGGTTCCTATCAAAACTCATTTATAATCTTGTTAATTGTTACCGTAGAAAAGAAAACTCATTTATAAAACCCACAGCTTCATTATATTGGATGTTTTGTAATGAGCATTTTGTAACTTTCGGTTTATTAAGACCTTTGACTCGACAATTGTTCGTAAAATAAATAATTTTGAATATAAGGGACACACATGAATCCATCCATGCATGCATATCATCAAATTGGGTTTGACCATGAAAACCATGATTTTTATAACGTTTCCAAAAAGACTTTGTTTCCAGTTTTCATGATCACAAATCAAACGCTCTTCGAAGCAATGTGATTTGTTAGACTTGTCAACAGATTACAAAAGCATTCTTCGGATTTTCAAGTAATCTAACAAATGTTTTGACACACGCTAATGCATCACATGTACAAGAAAGACACTTTTACACAATTTTAGATGTTAACATACAACATTTTTCAACAATTACATTATCTTTTACATGGTAACACCAAGTATACAAAACTTTCAATTAAAATCGTACATGTACCTCGGAGTAGCTTGAATTCTCTTCAGAAAGCCCAGAAGATTCGGCAAGAGGTGCTGCCGGTAAATGTAAAGAAGGCTTAGGAGGGACTTCAAGAGCATCCAAACTTCCTTCCATCATCTCTACAACTTTGTTCATCGGTGGACGATTTGATGGACTTGGCTGAATACACCACAGACCCACCATTGTCATCTTCTTTGCAATCTCTTTCTCCTCACTAGTTATTTCATCACCAAATTTCCATGCATGCTCTCCATTTTCAAGATCTTTATAGATCCAATCTGGAAAGTAAGCTGAACTAGAGTTAGAAGCAGCTATTTCTGCTGTTTTTTTGTTCTTTGCACCGATCATCTCAAGAACCAACATTCCATAGCTATAAACATCCGACTTGTGAGATACTCTGCCGTACATCTTTGAAAACACCTCAGGTGCAATGTAACCTATTGTTCCTCTTGTGTCTGTCAATGATAAGATGCTTTCTCTTTTCTCGCATAGCTTAGCAAGGCCAAAGTCTGACACTTTAGGGCAGAGATTGTCATCTAACAATACATTTTGAGGTTTAATGTCAAAATGTACAATCCTTGTTTTGCAGCCATGGTGCAAGTACTCAAGTCCCCGAGCAACGCCTAGTGTGATTCCATATAGTGTAGTCACATCCAGATCAGATGACTTATTTTTAGAGAGGAACTGATCCAGAGACCCATTCTCTAGAAACTCGTACACAATCGCCCTTTTAGACCCTTCATAGCAAAACCCAAGTAAAGAAACAATGTTAACATGTGATGTTTGGCTCATGCTTGCGACTTCGTTGATGAAGTCTTCACCATTGCTCTTAAAATCATTCAAGACCTTTACAGCAACCTTGCGACCATCGCAAAGGTCTCCTCCATAAACAGTTCCATATCCTCCTTTCCCAACTATGTGTGAAAATGATTTTGTAATTTTCTTCACTTCTGAGTAATTGTACTGTTTCAGTAGTAATATCGCCTTTAGGTCATGGCCTTTGCCTGTGTTTTGAGGTGCCGGTTTCTTTCTTCTCCGGTTGATGAAACTTAACAAACCTCCTAATAAAAGAGTGGCACCCAAGAATCCACAAGCGACTCCGATTCCTAGAAACATACAATTAAAAAGACATTTGTAAGATTATGTTGTTTCTTATAGGTTCTACAGATACTAGGTGTTTTCTTGCACCTTGCGGAAGATTAAGTATTATCTTCATTAAGATTTCATTAAGATTTTTTGAATCTTTCTATTTTATAAAATATTAAGTGATTTTCCCATGCCTTGTGCGGGATGTACCTATATTTTAAAATAGTTGTTTATTAATTATAAAACTTTTAAGATTTTGTATTGTATTTTTTTTATAAATTGTTAAATAGCTATGTTACAATCAATAGCATTATACATCATATTCGTTTTTTTTTTTTTTGTTTAACACTTTATTTCAAGCATGTAATTACTGATTTATTTTCTTTTTAGAGTTTCACATCTTCTTTTTCTTTGGTTTTCCAGTTTGTATTGGCTCTTGTGTTTGTCTTTTCCTCATTTTCAGTACCTCATTTTTTTAATGTTCTTTTTTTTTCTTCGTATTCTTCATCAACTTTGACTTCTCGTTCTTCTTCTTTTTATAGTTTTTTTGTATACTCTTCTTCCATAATTCTTTCTTCTTTTTTTTACCTTTTTCTGGTAGTAAGAGGAAATTGGTTTAGTTTAAGTTAAGTTGAGATCTTATATGATTTTTTTTTTAAAAATTAGTGTTTTGATGCTAAAGTCAGTGATTTTGTTCACTTGTAAGTTGTAACTCTCCCTCTTTTGATTGGAAAATTGGGTGGAAGACAATCAAGAAAAAACAATAGATAGATGGGTTTCATGATGAACTTTCGAACTAATTATTCTATGTCGATGAACCCATGTTGAGGAGAAATAGTAATTTTTCTCGTAGTCCAACAAATATTTATTTTATCAAGACTAAGAAAATACATCAAAATAGCAGAGAATTTGCTAAGAGATTAAATATATGATGTAAATATATTTATTTTAATTATTGGATTTATCATGTATGTAGCCGAATTTTCTGGATTTCTAATTTTACTGTTTATCTTATAGTTTATTTATAAGAAAATCAATTAAACAATTATAATAAATAAATAAAAATTAAATAATTTTATTAAAATTAATTTATGTCATTATCTTGTTAGATTGAATGAGAGAGCTATAAAATGCGTCTAAAATCACTTGGCAAATAATAGTATAGATTAATTTCATTGAGAGTAAAAGCATAGAAACCTTACCTAATTTCGATTTTTTGGAGACCCCTACATGAACAACTACCATGAAAAAAAAGTCAGATCATACTGAAGACAAAAGTTGAGAATCGTACTTAAAACAAAGCTTGAAACTCAATGAAGTTCCGACGAGGGGAAAACATATGGTTAGCAAATTAGATTCAACTTAAACAGAAAAAGAGAAATCATTACCAGAAGGGCAAGTTTGCTTGTGAGGTTCATTTATACAGTAGCAGACAAATGCCCTCGAAGTCAGATTGTTTCCACAAGCACCCCCGGTTTCTACGCACCGCGAACAATCTAAGCTCATTCTAAGCTCGAAACCCGTATCAACAGCCTTCTTTAAAGCGTCCAAACTCTGATTTCTCTCTTCTGTCCTCATGGCAGATCGAGAGACTGGAATATTTACGTTTCTCTCACACGATGCACTTAACCCATATAAGATAGCTCTATCCACAGAATCTGAAGCAGACGAGACAAAGTAACTCTTCCTACCAATATCATCCTCACAGTCAATCTGTCTTGTATAAGTATTGGGAGGAACATCTACCAATGGATCAGAGCAGTTGTAATAAAAATTCGACAGCGTGGTGTCTGAAGAAAATGGAAGGACATCTTGGTTGATTGAAGCACTCTCGGGGTATTGGGGACAAAGATTGTTGCGATAATCTATTCTTGCAAGTCTAATGATACCATCATCGTTATGGTTCATCTCAAGGATTTGGAACTTAACGGAGAATATACTGAACTCTGCGAAACCTCCGCTGCAGTTGACTTTGAAATCCGGGTGACCGCACTCTTCCCTCTCAGGTGACCAGAAGGGATAATAGAGATCTGTCTGATTGCCACATCTAAACCAAGAAGCGCATTGTTTGTGGCGCTGATCAAATGAGACAACACAAGAGGGGATCAACAAGAGTATACATATGATTTTAAAAGACAGAGACAATGAAAGATTGAGCATGCTTCTCTCCGAAGTGCTACGAAGATGATGAAGAAAAGAAAACGGATTTGATAAAAGAAGAACACGAATCGAAGATCATGATGCTTCTTAGTATATGTTCTTTTACGAACTCAACTAAAAGGAACCGTGTTTGCCCAGTTCAAGATGATAGTTGATTCGTTCTGTTTTTTAATTACCTTAAACCAAATAAAATAAAAAGTCATTAGTTTCACTGTCAAATATTTCTTCTTCTTCAATGTAACCCAATGTAATACAAAAACTTGATATATTTTAGATAAATTTCGGATAATTCAGGTACCTATAAGCTACAAGTAAAACCAAAAAGTGCAAGATTTTGCATAATATTATTTGTACAAGCGAAGTATTAGAAACCTAACTGATTTGCACACACGGTGAAAAAACTGGCTACGATCATGAGAATAGTTCATAAAGGCTTGTGTTATGGGGCATGCTTGAGAGTTTAGGGGTTAAGCTTAAGATTCGTCGATGAAAGGAGAGGAAGAAACAGGAGTTTTAAAAATCAGTTCGGTTGGTTTTGGTTCACTCAATAGGATAATTTTGGTTAGGTTCGGTCTAACTGGAAACTGTTCGGTTCGCTTCGAGAGATGACTAAAATAGAGCCAACCAAGTAACCAACAGCACCAATTCGAACTTCACAGCCACTTTAAACATCTCCAAAATCTCAAATCTTAAAATCCATGGATAAATGAATATTGCCAGTTTCTCAGCTTTTCGGGTTTATTTACAAGAGACTGATTAAATCCGTGGATAGAAGATAATGTGTTGGGTTTGCTTTCACTGGCGATGACCTTCTGGTAAAGATACAACTTTGTGGAAAGGCACTGTTCTCTGAGGCAATGCTCCATCTTCCTCATCATCATCAAATTCAAGCAAGTACCTGGTTTCATGATCACAGATAAACAAGACCAATCCCGTGAGTTTTTTGGACTACAAAATTCCAGAGCAAAGCAAAGCAAGAAACAAAGGTTCAAAGGAACTACTTACTCGTCAGACTTTCTCTGATGTTGGAGTGAGAATTCGACATCCATGTTCAAATAATAGCTCGAGGTTAGTGACTGTATGTAAATGCTTGTTACAACAAAAGAAGAAGGAAAAAACTAACCTTTCGTGGGGTACTTACAACAGTGGCTTTGTAGAGTGCTGTAGTCCCTGGATACACAGCTAGGACGTGTTTACCCGGTGGAAACTCTTGCGTGCTCCATGGATCGTTTCGTTTAGGGAACGGTATAATGCATGACATTGGTAACATATAGATCCTATCGAAAGAGAATAACAGTCTTCATCAACTTTCCAATGCCAATTCACAACTCGACAAGACGAAAAAGTTTCTGTTTTTTACCTCTGACCGCTTCCTTCTTCATCATCTCCTGGTTCTTCATCAAGTACTTCAACTCTGTGATACACATAATTTGACGAAACAACCTTTAGACTCATAAATCAAACCCATTTGTGTGATATTTGAAAGAAAAAAAAAAGGGGGCTTACTTACTCTTTTGTTTCTCTATCGAAGTGAATGACTTTAACCACAAACCATATATCCTTCTCAGCATTATCTGCTGTAACTCTCGCAGCGACCTTCATTAAATCAGATGTGAGCAATGAGCATAGATTCTGATCAAAGTGAAGAAAGTTGGTGCCTCGATTAGATTTATTACCTGTTCACCCTTTAGACTTGCATACGCCTCAATTAGATTTCTCATGGAAGGAGAAAGTCCTATAACATCTGAATCAAATTTCATCCTCTTCCTCTTCTGATCATTGCCTTCTGCCACTTTATGTGATATGAACAGTCTTAATTCCTTTGTACCACATCACATTGTTGGAGAAATTTTAAGACTCCAAAAAAGAAAGAGAAGAATGAAACACTTTTGTGTACCTGATCTTCTCCTTTGTTGTCCGGTTGGTCCATATGGAAGCAACAGATCCAACTGAGTAAGCAAAAAGTTCGACACCCTGCGTGTTAAAAACATAAATTCAAAGATCAGTCCATAATCCATTCAAAGTCTTCATCTTTTTTTTCTTTTCTATTCACCATTGTAACGAGAATCAAGAAATTGGCTTACGTTACTTCGTTTTCAGAAAGCTCTTTCGCTTGAATGTACAAAATTTTAAGCTTTGACAGTGAAGTATCACCAGGCTTCTCAACTATCTCAGGAGCTGCATCCAAAACATTAATCACATATCAAATCAAATAATGACCAATTTGATCACATACTGTTTTCGGATTATCACTCAGTTTGTTGCTAAATTTCAGGATTAATCTATATATATGCTTAAACAACTCTCTCCACATTACAACAAAAGCTTACATTCGTATTTAGCAATTGTAGCTTCAATTGCATTCTATAATCACTAAGTTAGATTAATTTCGCTAATGACTTCATGATCCCAAAAAAATCCGAACTTTCACTGGTAAATAACTAATCGAACATAAACATTGCCCAGAAAAACGAAATCCAATCTCAGATCACTACAAATTTGTTTGAAAAATAAAGAAAATACCAAAATCGTTGGAGAATTAGTATTGTGAAACACTTACTAGCTTGAAGCTTCTTATGCATCTTATTGATCTCCACCAACACTTGTTCTTGTTCTTCCCTTAACCGATCAAGCTCCTTCGTGTAATCCAGAATTCCGGCAATGTCCGGTGACGACATTCGTCCTCCGTTAGTTACCGAAACGAGCAGACTAAAGAAACACACAAAAAACAGACAAAACAAATCTTATATTGGATTGTTCGAATCACGGAGTTTTTTTAATCTCTTCTGGAAAATCCAACAAAAAGAGTTTAGATTTCTGTTCTAAGATCTTCTTTCCTTTTTTTTTTTTTTTTTGATCGACTGTTCTAAGATGTTTCCTTGAATTTATATTTTGAGGTGAAGAAATTGGAAAGAATTGCTAGTTTGCCACATTTTGTGGGAAAGAGTGCTACTTTGCCATAGTCTAATAATTAATTTCTTTTCATTTTTTTTTTAAACCGAAAATGAAGTAAAACTCTTTCATACTCTTAATAAATCTCCATATTTACATATCAACCAGCCTTATCCATCCAAAATA
>OVBJ01002426.1:0-18085 GCA_900406535.1 Noccaea bulbosa
CATGTGATGACACATCAGCATGACACTCTTGTTAATAACACATCAACTAAAGGTTAATTTTAAAAACTGATTCTCTTTTAATATATTAGGGATTACGATTATTCTATATAAACTTTCAAAACATAAATATGCAAGCCAATAACACCGGCACAATTAATGCAGAAGATAATCAAATGTTAGTAAGTTTTCGGAATACACAACTACATAAGCCATTAATTGTTTATCACCTATTTATCCATAATTAGAAATTTAATCTGGCGATGAACTACGTTATATATTCAACATATATGTCAACGTTCTTTGTTTTCGAAACGGACTGTGCGCGGGTCTAATCGGAAGCTCCTGAAAATTAGGTAGGTATTACAACAGAGCTACATGAGTTCAGGAAAAAGGTGACAATTTAAATACCTTATTATAGTAACCCTATTTTATAAGTTACATAGCGCATAAAATATTCTCAATGTTCTGCTAGCTTGTTTATAAAGTCCCAAATTATTTGTTTCTCCAAATTATACGTACCCTTCGCAAATTAGTTAGTATTTAACTAACATCAAAATCAGACGTTGCTTTCGGAGTACTTTGGTATATTGGTTTCTTCTACTAGTAAAGATAATCATATATAATTTGAATACCAAATTTTATAAGTGCAGACGAAACACATTTCTTTCTTCTTCTTTTTTCTTTGTACAACGTATTCAATTCTTCTTCAGAGTAGCTTTATTGGCACTACAGCCAATTACTAAACCTCTTCTAAACTTATTTTATTGTCGGAGAAAACCATAGATAAATTTAACATTAATGTATTTAAACTTAAACTTACCTCTTAAAGGCCCACTGGGCCCTTACCCACTTACAAAAGTCTATGAACAAAAGTCAAAATTATAGAACTAAACAAAGAAAGACAAAGTCAAAATTAAAATCCAAACCCTATTTACCACCCAAATCACAAAACAACGACGATGGTCTCTTCTTCTCTGTCATCACTCGCTCGCTAGAGCCAAATCAAAACTTTCTTCCCTTGGAATGTGATAATGGAAAACGGGAACCACTATCTTCCGTCGAAACTGATTCGATTCTCTCCTCACGAAGTCGAGAATCATCTCGAACTGTCTCTTCGCCAAGCCTACGAGAGCCTCGAGAAGAAATTACGCCCACCGTTTCCCCTAGAAATCCCAGACCATCAAGAGTATCTCGATCTCAACAAAGCCATCGTCTACGGCGTGTTATGCGATTCCGGTTCCTGTAAAACCCACATCAAGCACCTACACGCTCTCGTCACCGACGGGTATGCGTATTTCACGAGCCTGCTCGTTGGAATCGTTGTTGAATTGTACGGCAAGCTTGTCGATTCCGCTAAGATCCAGCTTCTCTGGGCGACGAAGGAGATGATCGGTGTTTCGAGCGTGGGGCTTGAGGATTTGATTGTGTCTTTGCTGCGACGGATTGGGAGCGGAGACTATAGTGATCAGAATCTATGGCTCTGCTCTGAATTGGTGAGTCTGTTTCTCGACGAATGGGATTGCTTGCTTGAAGAGCTTCCGTTGGTTTTAACTAGTGCGCTGTATAGTTTTCTCCGTTTATTAGCTGATCACTGTAGGGTTTTAGGCGTAGCGAAACTCGAAAACGTGAAGAGGTTGGAGATTAAATTCTGTGTCAAAATGTTTAGAGAGAAGCTGGATTTGAGTTTGAAGATCGGTAGGGATCTTCTCCGGCTGTTGCAGGATTTGGTTCACGTCCCTGAATTCAGAGAGATACGGAGCGGTTTAGTCGTGAACCGATGTTTATCGAAGACTTCGAGCAGATACTTCTTTCTCCGAATCACTCCCGAGATGGAGATGCAGCTGAGGTTTCTCCTTGGGAACGTGAAACTGGGGAGCCATAAGAGGCATCAGACATGGTTCTTGAAGAGGTTTCTCCTAGGTCCTGAGAAAGAAACGGTTTTGATCGACATAGTCCGGTTCGTCTGCTGCGCGATTCACCCGACGAACGAAACCATCCGGTCAGAGATCATGCCTAGATGGGCTGTGATAGGTTGGTTTCTGGAACTGAGCAGGCAAAGCCATCACATCGAACGGGGCGTGAAGCTGGCTCTGTTTTACGACTGGCTGTTTTTCGACGGTGATAATATCATGAATGTTGAACCGGCTGCTCTCTTGATGGTGTGGTCGATACCGCAGTATCCACAGATCACTCACTCTTTACTCGAGTTCTTACTTCATCTTGTGGAGAGTTACGAGTTAAGCCGCCGAGATATGGTTGCGAGAGGCGTGGCGTCGGCTTTCAGAGATATCGAGCGCAAAGGAGTCATTAGGTCGTTGGATATACTGACAGCAAACCCTGCCGTTGCACCGGATTTGAAGAAGAAGCTAGCAAATTTGTTGGCTCCTTAGTGTTCCTTCTGAGAAAACGTTTCTTTCCTTCAGAAGCAGTGTTAAAAGAGGATGGCTACGTGATGTGACGGGTTGGGCCCAATCTTATTATAATTGGGCCATTTTGTAAAATGAGGCCTTAAAAGGCGAGATTTAGTTTTGTAATTTACGAAATCTCCACCACCAATTAGAGAGTTTTGATTTACAACCTCGTCTCCAATCATGATGTAGTTTCGAAATCCCCAGTTTCTCAGTGATAACACTGAAGCTCAAGTTCGGTTTCTCTTCATCGTCGACTGTGATTTTCTCGGGGAAGTTCTCGCCGTCCTACAATTGACAACGAAGGTGAGTCGTTTCTGGATTTTCGATTCGTCTCAGCTACGAAATGCTTACCTTCCCGTGTGCTGTTCATGCGTTCGCATCAAAATCTAGGAAAATGCTTACCTTCGTTCGTTCGTGAATTTGATTTTGATTTCTGCATCTGGCTAATCTCTGGTTGCATTCGATTGCTCAATTTTGTTTCCGCTTAGTAGTTTCGCCGAAAAAGAAATGCAAAGTCTTAGTCAAATTCGACATTCGGAGATTTTCCTCATCGCCAGACGAGAGAAACCCATTACGAGGTTCCTAATTTCTGGGTTTCTACTATGAATGATTCGATACAACGATTTTTGATGAATTTTGTAGTAACATTTCTGTTTGATTCCACTAATTTTATCGCAGGGCACAGCTTTGGTTCACAGGAAGGCTCTCTTTTCGACAAGAAACCTTTGGTGAGCAATTGAAATGAAAAAAAAAAAAATCTTCACTCTTTTTTCCCCCAATTTTGAAAACAATCTGGTTTTATAGGGATTCGATTAAAGAACAGAGTCGAGTTTAGTCCAAGACCTGTGCCTCCAAACCTAATCGCAGCTGAGAAGGAAGAAGCTAAAGCTGTGTTAACTCTATTCTTCAAGAAGCAAGGTCTTAGCAACAGCGTCTCCGCTCGTATCATCAACAAATCCGAGCAATTCATCGACCATTTAGTCTCTAGACTCCACTCTGTTTACAAATCTCGATACCTCGTAGGTAGGTTCGATCTTTAAAAACTTGCATCAAAACAAGAAGAGGATGATGAAAATTTCTGATGTTTCACTGTGAACAGGAAGAGAGCTTACCACACTCGAGATCCGAGACTCGCTCAACCCATACCTCGAACACCTTCACCAAGAACACGGCGATCTTCTCTCAGACCTCGTTATAAGCTTCCCTGATCCACCACAGACCGAGCCTAGACCCGTTCCAGCTCCTCTCCCACCGCCTCGTGACCCAACCGATTCCGCTGCAGACACTCGTAAACTAAGAGCCGTCTCTCGTGTCAGCGAGCTCGACACAGAAGGTGCATTACGTCCACAAACACTCTACCTTCTCGACCTCGGTTTAAACCTAGAACAGATCAAAACCATCACGCGCAAGTTCCCTGCGTTCCCATACTACAGCCTCGACGGCAAAATCAAACCGGTCGTCGAGTTTCTCCTCCACCTCGGCATCCCCAAATCAGACATCCCAACAATCCTCTGCAAACGCCCGCAAATCTGCGGTATCAGCTTAACCGATAACCTCAAACCGACGATGGCCTTCCTCGAGACGTTAGGCATCGATAAGAACCATTGGGCAAAGATCATTTCCCGTTTCCCGGCTATCTTAACTTACAGCCGCCAGAAACTTACTTCGACCGTCGACTTCTTGACGCAAACCGGTCTCTCTCAAGAACAGATCGGGAAGATCCTAACACGGTGTCCGAACATAATGAGTTATAGCGTGGAAGACAAGCTACGTCCGACTATGGAGTATTTCAAATCGCTGAATGTTAATGTAACTGTTCTCCTTCATCGTTGTCCGCAGACGTTTGGATTGAGCATAGAGTCGAATTTGAAGCCTGTGACTGAGTTTTTCCTCGAGAAAGGTTATGGGCTTGATGAGATTGGGGTCATGATCTCTAGGTATGGAGCTTTGTATACTTTCAGCTTGAGAGAGAATCTGATGCCGAAATGGGATTACTTTCAGACGATGGATTATCCGAAATCGGAGCTGGTGAAGTTTCCGCAGTTTTTCGGGTATAGTTTGCAGGAGAGGATCAAGCCGAGGTACGAGCTTGTGAAGAGAAGTGGAGTGAGACTGTTGTTGAATCAGGTTTTGTCTCTGTCGGGAGTTGAGTTTGAGAAAGTTGTTCATAAGAAGATGATGAAACTTGTTGTGTCTGATGATAACTGAAATTGGTGAATAATAAAAGAAATAGCGGTTTGTTTGTAAACCTTTTTATTTATTTATTTTTAGTTTAGAGCTGTCAATTTTCCCGGGAACAGTGTCAGTCGCCGGAGTTCCATGTGAGTGGCCGGCACAGCGATATCGGGAGGTGAGCAGTTTAATGGACTGTAGAACTCTTTCGTGTTCAAGTTTACTGAGGCCCATTAAATTTCAGTGTTTATAAAATAAGCCCGTAACTGAATTATGCCTTTGTATAAATTAGGTTTGATGTTTTAACCACATACCTTGGCGATTGCGTCTCAATAATTTTAATGTTTCTCTTGATAAGAAGGAGCCAATCCATAGCCGTCGATGTCGATGCAGTCAACCCAAAATCCGTCGCTTCCCGATGATTTGTTATTGAGCTGCTTTGCACGCGTCTCTATATTGAACTATCCGACTCTCTCACTCGTCTCCAAACGCTTTCGATCTCTCCTTGCTTCACCGGAGATTTACAAGGCACGGTCACTCTTGGGCAATACCGAGACTTATCTCTATGTGTTCTTCGAGTCCTATCCTCGTTCTCACTGGTATACCCTATGCATGAAACCTAATAAAACCCGAACAAATGACACCGGTGAGAAGAAGAAGAAGAAGTCAAGTGGGTATGTTTTGGCTACAGTCCCAATTCCAAGCTCTCCTCATGTGCGCTTTCCGGGTCTCGTGGCGGATGGTTATTATATCTACGGATTTGAAGAGACCACCTACTTCGCCAAAAAGGAAGAGCGCTCCTCTGACGTCTGGATTCTAGATTGCCGGACTCACACGTGGTGCGAGGCTCCAAGCTTGCCGGTGAAGCTATTGACACTTTCTGCTAGCTTTCTTGATGGAAAGATATATGTAGCAGGAAGTAGCTACAAAGACGGTGATTCTGGTTCCTTGAAGAACACATTTGAGGTTGGAAAGATATTTGTAGCAGGAAGTAGCTACAAAGACGACGACTCTGGTTCCTTGAAGAACAGATTTGAAGTTTTCGACACAAAAACACAGGTTTGGGACACTGAGAGCATCCCTTTCAGCGAGACAGAATACAATTCTAATAACTCGAGAAGCACATGTATTGACGGAAAGTTCCACGTGATGAAGAATAGCACAGAGGGTTGCTTACAATTCCAAGGAAAGTAAATGGGACTTGATTGGACGAGAGATGGGTAATTTTCTGATTTATCATTCTTATTGCGAGATAGAGAATGTTATATACTCTTTTACTACCGACCGAGTATTGAGATGGTATGACACTGAGGTAAGCTTGTGGAGATGTTTGAAGGGTTTGGAAGAACTACCTAAGTTCCTTGATTATGGCTCTCGTATTAGATTGGCTGATTATGGCAGAAAGATGGCGATTTTGTGGGAAGGCAAGATAGAGAATGATCCATATGATTTGAGGCACAGTGGCGGCTATAAGAAGATTTGGTGTGCGAAGATTACGCTTGAAAGACGGCATGGACCTGAGATTTGGGGGAAAGTTGAGTGGGTGGATAATGTGCTCACAGTCCCAAAATCATGTAATATCGTGAAGGTTCTTGATGTTACTCTTTGATGAATGACTTTGTCTTTTGTTTCACTTATAGTCGATTTCACTTTTTGATTAATTTTAAACTTATTTTGCGATCATATATCTTAATTTGAACATCGTTTTGTGTTTGAAGAGACTGAATTCTCTTCACTTCATTCGTGAAAAGAAAATTACACACTTTAATGACTATTTGATGATTGTTTATTAATTTTAGTGGTTAAAATTTGCAGCAGAATGAGGTTTTGTAGTTAGAATTAAAAAGCATTCGTTCATATACTTCTTATAAACATATAGTTGCACAAAAATTGGGTTTTGTGTTTTTGGTTGTATCTATGGGCAACAATATTCGAACTTGTGAAACTCTCTGAAGATTTATAATGATATTTTATGTGGTGTAAACGATTTGTATGTATCTCTATGTCATATGAATGCATTACCTCTATATAAATGTATGTATTACTATTAAGTATGCTTCATTCTTATGGACATTATAACATGTCTTGTTTTTCCAAGAACACGACTACACGTGATCTGAATCACCAGACAGATTTTGTTTCATTGACATGACAAAAAATATTCGTAATCTCTAAAAAATGAAAAATATCATTTGATTCACCGTTGTAAATTCATTTTTCTCTATAATCTTCTTTGAGCTGGTGAAGAGAAGTGGAGTGAGACTGTTGTTGAACCAACCCCAAATCCGTGGCTTCCCGACGATTTGCTATTGAGCTGCTTGGCATGCGTCTCTAGATTGTATTATCCGACTCTCTCCCTTGTCTCCAAGCGCTTTCGATATCTCCTTGCTTCACCGGAGATTTACAAGGCCCGGTCACTCTTGGGCCATACCGAGAATTGTCTCTATGTGTTCTTTGAGTCACATCCTCGTTTCACTGCTATACTATACCCTATGCATGAAACCTAATCAAACCCTAACCGATGACACCAGTGAGAAGAAGAAGAAGAATAAGAAGTCAAGTGGGTATGTTTTGGCTAGAGTCCCAATCCCATGTTCGTAAATCATGTAATCTCGTCAAGGTTCTTATTGTTACTCTTTCATGAAGAACTTTGGTACTGATTGGCAATTTGGTTTTAAGCTTTAGAGACTTCAACAAATTTAAATTCTATAAAGACATAAATTATCCAATCACACTTAATTTGAAAGTCTTTAACTTCTCTTTTTTTGTTTTTTTTTTTTTTGGGTCGACAGTCTAACTTCTTCAAAGCCTTTTTTCAGTTTTTCTTTCACAATCATTGGGGTTTTTTTAAAAGCCCAAAAACATGGTTTTTAATATTTTCTAAAATCACACTTTTTTATTTTAAAGTTACAGTTTTTCCAGCCATACTTTAAAATAAAAAATTAACAATCAAAGTCTTTTGAAGATTGTTTTGTGTTGAATAGACTGACTTCTCTTTACTTTGTTCATGAGAAAGAAAACAACACACTTGTTAGAAGAGTATTAGATAATTGTTTACTAATATGAGTGGTTAATGAGGTTTCTTTGTTGTAAAGGGTAATAAGTCCGCCATCATGAGTTCGAATCCCCGGCCATCCATATTGCCTTAAATGGTAAGAATATGTGGACTTCCGTGGACCTTGTGGAATTAGTCTTAGGCCTAGAAAGCCTTTGGATCACACACGGTTATAAAAAAAAGATAATAAGTCACACCAATGAGCCCTGCGACAATGGTTCATTTTAATGGAACCTTCCAAGTAGTAATAGTCGACAAAAGGTGTTTTTGGTTGTGCTATTATACTGTTGTGTCACAAAGAACAAACTGTTTTGTATGTTCTGTAAGATGAAAACCTCTGTTTTGGTTTCACTACGAGTATATGTTTTTGTTGTTTAAGACAATTTGATTCATCAATAATGACAAATAAAATTGTTAATCCAAAAAAAAAAAAAAAATCACCGCTATCATCAGTTTTCGATATTGATGACTTTGGGGGTGTATTGAAAGTGGAATTTGGAGTGATTTAAGGTGATTTGTATTAAAAGTACAAATCCACTGTTATTCAAACTTGAATTCTAAAAACCTTTTTAAAATCCAGTGTTATTGAACTTGTGATTTTAAAATTCATTTTCAAATCCACTGTTATTGAAAATATTTTTAAAAGTGGATTTTAAAAGAACGATTTGATTTTAGAGTGATTTGGAGAGATTTCTTTGTTAAAAATAAAAGATTTCAAATCACATGATTTTAGGTAGGATTTTAGAATACTTTAACTAAAATCACTTAGAAATTTCATAATTCACACAAAATCATTTAAAAACTCTTTAAAAATCAAATCACCCTAAATCACTCCAAATCCCAAATTCAATACACCCCCTATGTTAATTTATTAGTTTTTCTGTGTTTCAATAATCTTCTTTGATCAAGAATACAACCATCAATTATTGCTGTTAAAAAAAAACTGAATTGCAATGATCAGTGACATCTTTTGTAATATCTAGTACATCAATTGCCTGCTAATTATTCATAGAGTTAGGAAACAATAAGTGTAAATCTCAGGTATGAAAACCAAAGTGAAATTGCTGAACAAAGTCAATAGTGTTGCAAAAGTCAAAACTTTGCGTATACAAGTAAGGATGGAGCCCATATCGTCCTATTCATTTGCAATAAAATCTGTCTGAAAATTGCTCTATAAATTGATATATTCGTTTTTCATTATTTGATACACTGAAAGCAGTAAAAGAAACTCTCCTTTCTCTTCTCTACATGGTATATTTTTCTCTTTGAACTTTATTCGTTTATAAGCTTTGTGAAGTTTTATTTCATAGATACTTCTCAAATATAAATATATTATAATATAATTATAATATGTTATCAGCACGATCACTCTACCATCATGATCTAAAATTTTAATTATTCTTAACGTTACCGGAGTGAGGCTCTGCAGCCCCATCATCATTTTATTTATGTTTCTTTTCTTGTGGATGTTTTTAACACACCATAACGGACGGTTTAACTTTCTAATTAATTTAATTTACTGCTTTTATAATGGATAATTTAAGTCACCATAATTATTTGTTTATTTAATTTTCTGTATTTAATTTACTTACTCTGTTCTATGGTTGATTTAACTCACCATATTTGTTTATTTACTTATTTTGCTTCTATGGTTGATTTCAGTCACCATTTTTTTTTATGTACTTGCTTTGCTTTATTTATTCTGTTTATGGATGATTCATTCACCATATTTATTTATTTACTGGATGATTCATTCACCATATTTATTTATTTACTGTTATGGATGAATCAATCACCATATTTTTATCTTTAATCTTATGTTTAGATCTTAATTCCTGTTATTTTTATTATATACCTAAAACTAGTAAATTATATTTTCTAACATAATAAAATTATTATTTTCTAACATAATATATTTATACAATTATTTTCTACTTCCAACGGTCATAAAGTAAAATCTAAAAAGTTTTTTTTACTCTCTAACAGCTACTTAACGGCTAATGTACAATATTTTCTAATCTATAAATACACTTATATTTTACTCATTCATTTTACTCAAATATTTCATCTCTCTTCAAATCCTCTCCAATAAAAATGTTTCATCCGTTTTTAATCTTTGTAATAGGTTATATTTTTGTTGCATTTTATAGTTTATATATTGGAGAATTTTCTCCCGAAGAATCTTTGATGATTTTTATTTTAATGTTTTATACAATTGTATTTCTTGTAATAGCATTGTTTATCCTAGTACCACGCATATTTTAAATTAAATAAAATTATCTTTCTAATAATGCTTTGTGTTATTTTATTTTAGACATCTAATGGCAAACATCGAAAAGCTCCAATTTCCGGCCCTGGACATCACTGGTGCTAATTATATTTCTTGGACCACAAATGTCGAACTTCATTTGGAATCTCTAGCGTTGTCAGAAACCATAAAAGAGATCAATACTTCGACGGCCCAAGAAAAGGCGAAATTGGTGTTCTTTCTTAGAAGACACCTTGATGAGAGCATCATATATGATTATGCACATATGAAGGACCCCAAAGAGCTCTGGAAGTCTCCGAAAGATCGGTTTGATCATTAGAAAGACATAACACTTCCACTTGCTCGGGATGAGTGGCAGAGTCTGAGGTTCCAAGACTTTGACAAAGTGATAGACTATAATTCCATTGTGTTAGGAATTGTGGCAAAACTGAGATACTGTGATGAAACCATAACGGAAGCTCAAATGCTCGAGAAGACATACACCACATTCCACAAGAATTATATCACCCTGCAACAACAATACAGGTTGCGGGGATACACCAAATTTTCTGATTTGATTGTGGCGCTCCTAATAGCGGAAAAGAATAATGAGCTTCTTATAAAGAATCACATGATCCGACCTACTGGATCCAAAGCGTTTTCTGAAGCAAACACATTGGATGTTAAGAAACCAGTGAAGGAAAACAAATCCTTCCGAGGTCATGGCGGTCGAAACAATCGTGGACGTGGGAAATACAATCCGAATAACAAAAGGTCATTTGAATGGAACCGCTCTGAACAAACTCCATAAAAGAGCACCAAGGCAATACCTCCCAGAAGCGAGAGACCATTTGTTACAGGTGCGGTACCAAAGGCCATTGGTCTCGGCAATGTCGTACTCCTACGCACCTTTGTACATTGTACAAAGAATCTGCCAAAGGCAAAGGAAAGGGAAAAGAAGTGAACCTTGCAGAACACTCTGAGGGAACAACCCACCTTGATGCTTCTGACTTTGAAAATGATTTCGATGATGCCTCCCCATCGTAAGTCTGAAATCTTCTTCATGTGGCTCTTGAAATTCCTAAGATTGTGCTATAAATAATTGCCGATTGTGTAAAATATTTAAAATTAATATTGCTTGCACTATCTACTTATGTATAATTATTGTGTGCTGCTTACCTATCCATGTATAATTATGGTGTAATTTTAAACTATTAATGTATAATTATTGTGTGAAATTTACTTGATAAATAAAATTATCTTATTTATATAAATTGTTTTGTTGATCTCAGAAATGGATTACAATACAAATGGAACAACATCCAAGGTGAATAATGGAGATATATGTATACCAGATAGTGGAACAACGCACACTATTCTGAAACATAAAAAATATTTTTTTCCAATTTAAAACCGACAAAGATTATTGTCAATACAATATCAGGTCCTGCAGACTTGATTGAAAGAACTGGGAATGCTAATTTTGCATTACCTAATGGGACAAGATTCTCAATAGATAATGCATTATTTTATCCAAATTCTAAAAGAAACTTGTTGAGTTTCAAAGATATATACCTTCAAGGGTTTGATACTCAGTCAGCAACTGAGGATGGAAATAAATACATGTATATAATTTCTGAAAAATCAGGAAAAATGAAAGTACTGGAAAAGCTACCAAAAATCCCTTATGGTTTGCATCATACGTATATTAATGAGATAGAATCACATCTCGTGGTGTGTACCATCTTTGTTACACCTTGATCCTCCCACAAAACAGTCCGAAATAGAAGTTTGACAAATTATGCATTTACAAAATATAGCAAACCAATTGCCTGATGCATTTATAGATACCAAAATGGTAACTAAATCACACATACCGGCTGCAAATGCCCCTGCTTGTATTGAAATGCCACAAGAACGTGCAAAGACAGATGATATATGTGAGTCTAAAACATGCTTGAAGCGTGGTAGACCAATTGGTTCTAAGGATAAAAATCCTAAAAAGCGGAAGGAAGTTTAAAAAAATGATGATCCTAAAATAACTGAAAGTATTTTGGGAGAAACAAGTCATGAACCCGATGAAAATATCGAACTTTCTGAGTCTGAAGAAAATCACGAGATCTCCATCAACTACATTCATAATGGAAAGATATGGAATCGAAATGAAATGGATATGGTTGATGAGTTTTTCTCATATCTTGTGTCAAACGAAATAAATGAGGAAAACGAAGATCTGGAACCAAATCTGTATCTGAATGTCAAAAGAGACATGACTGGGAAAAATGGAAAAATGCAATACAAGCCGAACTTGTTTCGCTTAGTAAACGAGAGGTGTTTGGACCTATCGTAGTCATACCCAAATCAGTCAAACCGGTTGGGTATAAATGGGTTTTCGTTCGAAAAAGAAATGAGGACAATGAAATTATGAGACACAAAGCCCGTCTCGTGGCTCAAGATTTTTCTCACAGACCTGGAATTGATTATGAGGAAACATATTCTCCTCTCATGGATGCAATTACGTTTAGATTCCTGATGAGTCTAGTGGCTAGTGAAGATCTAAAAATGCGTCTTATGGATGTTGTTACAACATACTTATATGGATCATTAGATACTGATATCTATATGAGAATTTCTAAAGGATTCAAAATGCTAGAAGCATTAAGTTCGAAACCAAGAGAATTGTGCGCAATAAAATTGCAAAGATCGCTATATGGTTAAAACAATCTTGGCGCATGTGGTATAATCGCCTTAGTGAACATTTAATCAAAAATGGATATATCAACAGTCCTATATGCCCATGTGTTTTCATCAAGAAAACATCATCCGGATTTGTAATTATCGCGGTATATGTTGATTATCTAAACATCATAGGAACTTATGAAGAAATAGAGGAAGCAACAAATTATTTAAAAGGAGAATTTGAGATGAATCTCGGACAGACAAAGTTTTGTCTTGGCTTACAAATTGAGCACTCTGAAAAGGGTATATTTATACACCAATCTACTTATACCAAAAGAGTGTTAAAACGTTTCTACATGGATAAGGCAACTCCTCTGAGTACACCTATGCTAGTTAGATCACTTAATGTCGAAAAGGATCCTTTCCGACCACATGAACAAAATGAAAATATACTTGGTCCTGAAGTACCATATTTAAGTGCAATTGGTGCCCTTATGTATCTTGCGAATTGTACTCGTCCTGACATATCATTTGCCATCAATCTCTTAGCAAGATTTAGCTCATATCCTACTAAAAGATATTGGAATGGAATTAAGAATGTCTTTCGATATCTTCAAGGAACGACTAATTTAGGATTATTTTATCCTAAAAATGCAGATGGCCAAATGATTGGTTTTGCAGATGTTGGGTACCTATCTGACCCACACAAAGCCAGATCACAAAACTGGTTACGTTTTCACTGTCGGAGGAACCGCTATATCATGGCGTTCCCATAAATAAACACTTGTGGCCACTTCCTCAAACCATGCTGAAATCATTGCGCTCCACGAAGCAAGCAGAGAATGTGCTTGGCTTAGGTCAATAAGTCAACATATTCAATCAAGTAGTGGAATCCGAGCGAATACAGAACCAACCATCTTATATGAAGATAATGCTGCTTGCGTTGCTCAAACGAAGGAAGGGTATATCAAAAGCGACAGAACCAAACATATTTCTCCAAAATTCTTTTCATATACTCAAGAGCTTGAAAAGAATAAAGCCATTGCAGTGAAGTATATTCGGTCGTCAGACAATGCCGCCGATCTATTCACAAAATCACTACCCACCTCAACATTCAAGAAACATATCCACATTATTGGAATGCGTCATCCAAAAAACTTGTAAAATATGATCCCAATTCGAGGGGAAGCTATATGGTTGTACTCTTTTTGCCTTATCACGGTTTTTCCCACCGGGTTTTTTTGCAAAGGATTTTTAATGAGATAACTAAAGGTACATATGACGATGGACTCCAAGGGGGAGTGTTGCAAAAGTCAAAATTTTGTGTATACAAGTAAGGATGAAGCCCATATCGTCTTATTTATTTGCAGTAAAATCTGTCTGAAAATGGCTCTATAAATTGATGTATTCGCTTCTCATTATTTGATATACTGAAAGCAATAAAAGAAACTCTCCTTTTTCTTCTCTACTTGGTATATTTTTCTCTTTAAACTTTATTCGTTGCCTTGTAAAGTTTTATTTCATAGATACTTCTCAAATATAAATATATTATAAATTATAATATAATTATAACAAATAGCAATTTGTTGTGACCTTTTCTATAGTTTTATAGAGTTAAGTATTTTTTATTTTATTTTTATTTGTGGTCACGAAAATTCAGTATTTAATGGTTTAGTGGCCCAAATTAACTGAGGCCCATTAAAATAGTGTTTGTTTAATTTTATTTTTATTGTTGGTCACGAACAACTATTTTATTTTATTTTCAGTATTTAACTATTTATACGTTTCTTTTCGAAGCATTGGCTATCTCATTGATTAATAAATCAATGTCGTCCCCGGAGAAGAAGAGGAAGACAACAACTACGACGAAGACGAAGCTGTTTCCGCAATCAACCCCAAATCCGTCACTTTCCGATGATTTGCTATTGAGCTGCTTCGCACGCGTCTCTAGATTGTATTATCCGACTCTCTCCCTCGTCTCCAAACGCTTTCGATCTCTCCTTGCTTCACCGGAGATTTACAAGGCTCGGTCACTCTTGGGCCATACCGAGAATTGTCTCTAGTCATATCCTCGTTATCACTGGTATACCCTATGCATGAAACCTAACCAAACCCTAACCGATGACACCGGTGAGAAGAAGAAGAAGAAGAAGAAGAAGAAGAAGTCAAGTGGGTATGTTTTGGCTAGAGTCCCAATCCCAAGCTCTCCTCGTGTGCGCTTTCCGGGTCTCGTGGCGGTTGGTTCTAATATCTACGGAATTGAAGAGAGCTCCTACTTCGCCAAAACGGAAGAGCACTCCTATGACGTCTGGATTCTAGATTGCCGGACTCACACGTGGTGCGAAGCTCCAAGCTCGCCGTTGAAGCTAGTGACACTTTCCGCTAGCTTTCTTGATGGAAAGATACATGTAGCAGGAAGTAGCTACAAAGACGGCGATTCTTTTGGTTCCTTGAAGAACACAATTGAGGTTTTCGACACAGAAACACAGATTTGGGACACTGAGAGCATCGGCCCTTGCAGCGAGACAGAATGCATTTTTCTTAACTCGACAAGCACATGTATTGACGGAAAGTTCCACGTGATGAAGAATAGGGAAGAGAGGGTTGCTTACAATTCCAAGGAAAGTGAATGGGACTTGACTGGACCACAGATGGATCATTATTCGATATGTTATTATTCTTATTGCGTGATAGAGAATGTTATGTACTCTGTTACTGTTAGCGGAGTATTGAGATGGTATGACTCTAAGGTAAGCACATGGAGATATTTGACGGGTTTGGAAGGACTACCTAATTTCCCTCATGGCGTTGGTATTAGATTGGCTGATTATGGTGGAAAGCTTGTGGTTTTGTGGGAAGGGGATCTGTTTGATTCGAGGTACGATGGCGGCTATAAGAAGATTTGGTGTGCGGAGATTGTGCTTGAAAAACGGCAAGGAGGTGAGATTTCGGGGAAAGTTGAGTGGTTTGATCATGTGCTTACAGTCTCTGGATCATGTAAGCTCGTGAAGGCTCTTGCTGTCACTGTTTGATGAATGACTTTGTTATTGAAGCCCACATGAAGCCCAGCCCAACAGCTATCCCACACGTGAGGAGTAGAATAAGATCTTGATGTCTCTAGACTCTTCTCCATTGTTCACGATCTAGACTCCTCTCTATTGTTCTCTATAGCCTATAAAACCCATGTAATCTCATCCTTGTAAACTCAACTTTGGAGTTGCGATTGTGCAGCTCCCTTCTTCATAATATATATGATCTTAGTCTAAATCTTACTCTTCCTGGTGACAACCTAAAGCTTCTTCCTTTTCTCTTTACTTTGCTCTTTAGAGCATTAGTTTCTTTGTTCCTAAATTGTTAACATTTGTCTCTCGCTTTTATATATTTTTCTTTGGATTAAGGGTGTTTATGTCTCTATCTCTTGTTTCACTTTTATAATCATGTTAAGCTTAATTTTCTAAAAATACCTTTCGAGATCTTTACTTTTTTTTTTTTTTTGGATTGAATCCTCTTTGCTTTCATTCTTGAGAAAGAAAAAAAAAACAACTTAATGTGAAGAGTATTTGTTGATTGTTTATTAATTATAGTGGTTAAAATTTGAAGCAAAGCAAAATGAGGTTTTGTAGTAAAGGGTAAAAAAGCATTCGTTTATACTTCATATCTTTGCTCGATTGCTCCAATATTAGTTTCTGTGTGTTTTTGGTTGGGTAACAAGATTTGCGAAAGACTACTTTTTTTTTTTAAAGTATAGTAGGCTAGTAGCTAGTGTTCTTTCTAATCATATTTTATTTAGTGTAAACGATTTGTATATCTCTTTATACGATTCAATTTAGATAAATGGATATATTGAGCTTCATTCTTATGAGTATAAAACACTATAACATGTTGGTTAAACAGGCATATGATCTCCTCCACCTGAGCTACACGAGCCGCTTCAGTCACCATAACTTACAGCCGCCAGAAACTTACTTCAAAAAGAAATAGCGGTTTGTTTGTAAACTCTCTTTTTTTATTAGTTTAGAGTTGTTAACTTTTCCGGGAACCGTCGCCGGAGTTCTATGTGAGTGGCCGGCAAAGCGATATCGGAGGTGAGCAGTTTAATGGACTTTAGAACTCTTTCTTGTTCAAGTTTACTGAGGCCCATTAAATTTCAGTATTTATAAATTAAGCCCATAACTTAATTATGCCATTGTATAAATTAGGTTTGTTATTTTAACCACAAACCTTAGCATTAGTCTCAATAATCTTGCCACAAACCCATTAAGTTTGATGTCGATGCAGTCAACCCCAAATCCGTCGCTTCCCGATGATTTGTTATTGAGCTGCTTCGCACGCGTCTCAAGATTGTATTATCCGACTCTCTAAACGCTTTCGATCTCTCCTTGCTTCGCCGGAGATTTACAAGGCCCGGTCACTCTTGGGCCATACCGAGACTTGTCTCTATGTGTTCTTCGAGTCATATCCTCGTTCTCACTGGTATACCCTATGCCTGAAACCTAATCAAACCCTAACAAATGACACCGGTGAGAAGAAGAAGAAGAAGAAGTCAAGTGGGTATGTTTTGGCTACACTTCCAATTCCAAGCTCTCCTCATGTGCGCTTTCCGGGTCTCGTGGCGGATGGTTATTATATCTACGGATTTGAAGAGAGCTCCTACTTCGACAAAATGGAAGAGCGCTCCTCTGACGTCTGGATTCTAGATTGCCGGACTCACACGTGGTGCGAAGCTCCAAGGTTGCCGGTGAAGCTATTGACACTTTCCGCTAGCTTTCTTGATGGAAAGATATATGTAGCAGGAAGTAGCTACAAAGACGGCGATTCTTCTGGTTCCTTGAAGAACACATTTGAGGTTGGAAAGATATATGTAGCAGGAAGTAGCTACAAAGACGACGACTCTAGTTCCTTGAAGAACACATTTGAGGTTTTCGACACAAAAACACAGGTTTGGGACACTGAGAGCATCCCTTTCAGCGAGACAGAACACAATTTTAATAACTCGAGAAGCACATGTATTGACGGAATGTTCCACGTGATGAAGTATAGCACAGAGGGGGTTGCTTACAATTCCAAGGAAAGTAGATGGGACTTGATTGGACGAGAGATGGGTAATTTTCTGAGTTTTCATTCTTATTGCGTGATAGAGAATGTTATGTACTCTGTTACTTCTAACGGAGTATTGAGATGGTATGACACTGAGGTAAGCATGTGGAGATGTTTGAAGGGTTTGGAAGGACTACCTAAGTTCCCAAATCATGGCTCTCGTGTTAAATTGGCTGATTATGGTGGAAAGCTTGTGGTTTTGTGGCAAGAGGATCTGTTTGATTTGAGGCACGGTGGCGGCTATAAGAAGATTTGGTGTGCGGAGATTGCGCTAGAAAGACGGAAAATACTACGTGAGATTCGGGGGGAAGTTGAATGGTTTGATGATGTGCTTACAATCCCAAGATCATGTAATATCGTTAAGGTTCTTGGGGGAAAATGGGTAAAAAAACTCTGAGCTATTCCAAAAACATAAAATAAACC
>OVBJ01002427.1:0-18054 GCA_900406535.1 Noccaea bulbosa
ATTTTTGGGCCTGTGATACGCACATGGGCTGTGCAATGCCTCTGGCCTTAGTAAATGTCTAAATGATAGGAATAGTATATTTGCTCTACAACCAACAGTTAATGTTATAAGAATAGAATTTCTTATAACAATGTTTGAACAGCATGAATCTGCACATATATTTTTACTAAACTGTAGAGAGAGAACTAATTACAAGACTACAAGAGCATTTTTCTTAACAAACAGAATATTTTGAAGTAAACATTACATAGGAACTCGATCCCAATATAGTGTATAAATACAAGTTCCAAGAAATCAAATATCACAATAGAAGCTATGGACTCTTATTATAAAACACGACAAAGTACAGACTCTTAATTAGCTTTGATGAAAAATATCGTAAAAATTGAAAATGTTTAAATATCAAAACTTCATTAATAAACAACTGCTCCACGACGGAGCTCCGACGCCGTATCATCCTTGCCGTTGGAGAAATATCTCCGATCGTGATCACATTGATCATGTCAAGAGATCGTTCACCCATCCGAGATCAAGATCGCCACTAGAACCAACCTCAAAGCTATTCTTATCCCTAGCTTCCGCCGCAGCAGTTGCAGCCGCCGTGAAATCGCTTAATCGGCCACCGCGTGGTGTCAATTCCTCGCTGAAGAAGCTTGGCGGCGGCGGCCGATGAAGCTGGCCATTGAGGTAACTTGGAGTAGAAGAAGGTGATAGAGCAAACTGAAGATCTCTGTCTCCGACATCAAGCCACGGAGGAAGACGGTGATGGTAGTTGCTTAGATTTGATGACACAAGCATTGCAGCCGCCGTGGAAACCGGCATAGTGACCAGAGACGACGAAGAAGCCACCGCGAGTGCTTCCGTGAGACTAAAGGAATCTAAAGAACTAATCAGATCGTTTCTTACTCCCTTGTATCCAATGGCGGTGGACCGACGGCGGCTCAGCCGTGAACACACGGCAGATTTATTTGCCGGAGACAGAGGCGGAGACGGTGGAGGTGATCGTGCTAAACCACCCAAGAGAATGCTCCTCGGCGAGTGGGAATTACAAAACATACAGCAACGATTGTTCTTATTACTTAATACCGACGCCGGCGATGACGACGCAGATCCACCGTCGCCGCCGGGGACAAAATTTTCCGGCGGCAGAACTCTAAGCTGACGTGGAGAATGAGCAAAGAAACATATTTTTCTCTCACAATGCTTACCGTCTTTACATGCTTCCGTACGGTAACGACTCGGGTGGAGCCAACACTCAAAAACTCCGTGCGCGAAACCGCATTCATCGCCACGGCTGCAATCGCCACCGTGACGAAACTCAGGACATACTTCGCCGGTGTAGTGATACCGGCGAGGGTCACGACGACGAGCTTTTTCGCCAGGATGAGAGAAAGGACAGTCGGTCCAATCGTGACTACGGCTACGCGTGCACCGTCGGATCTTGAATTCGTACATCCGGAAATGGTCTCCGGCGTAAGGATCGTCGGAGTCAGAGTCGTAACTATTGTCTTTGTGATCTTTATCGTCGCGGCGGGGACTTGAAGTCGACGACGGTGATTTGACGGAGGTAAGAAGCTTTCTCGGTGGAATATCCACCGTTGGTCGACTACCGATGTAGCCGGACTTGTGATGTTCGACGTCCATGTCTACGTGGCAAAGACACGAGAGAGTTTTTTTTGTTTCTTGTGTACTTTTTTCTTTGTTGGTTTGGTGAGGGAGAGAGAGTGTGAAGAGATAAGTGTAAGATAATATGATAGAGGCACATTGTCTATATATATGCGATTGTAGTATACGGAGATTACGCCAGAAGTAAAAATGTATTAACTATATGGTGTTTCATTAAGACATTTTATAATGCTTTATACAATAATCAACTTTTATATATTCCTATTATTCATTCAGTGCAAGTCTCAAATAATATGAGAACTAGTTTCTATAATATATCATCGCCGTATCATTTGAAAAAGTGAGATCCGATTGAAATTGACCAGAAAACTATCATTTGAAAAAATATATTTGAAATCTTACTGACCTTTAACAAAAGAAACAAAAAATCTTCCATATGAAATTTAAAATAATATATAGAGTTATAATTTATTTATTTATTATCAGTTAAATTTTTTACGTTATTATCAAATATCAATTAATTAGTTTTGAGACATAAACATTACTAGTAATATCTTATAGAAATTAAATCGGAGACAAATGTTAACAACTTATATATAAAACAAAATGAGTATATATAGTAATTAGAAAGAAAGAAATAAATTGGTGTGTAGAGTGAAGAGCTCGTGGCAAGAGAGCATAAGAGAGGTTCATGCAAGTGAGCAGGAGCTGGCGTTCTCACTTCTCAGGGATCTTAAGTCATCGTTACTGAATAATTTGACTTTTTTGGGGTTAAAAGACTGGATAATTAATTTGACTTCTATCTATAATTAGCCTTGTTTATCATCTTAATATCCTCCGGGATATATCTAGAGGAAACGTTGCAACTTGCAACACACAAATGCATGTGTACATGACAAATTGACAATAACACATCAGCACTATATATAGCATTATCTTTCAACATTATTAGCTAATCATACCATATACAATATATAGAAATGCATTTAAAAGAATAAATATATGTTATTTGTAATCAATATACTTGCAGGTTTTGCACCAGAAAAAAAAATATACTTGCAAGTTTGATGTGTTAACAAGTGTAGTTACGCGGCTCGCATGAAAGAAAAAACAGTATGGGTTGTTTTTTCTTTCAATCGGTATTTGCATTTATAAATTAAGAACAATGTACTCAAACTTTTAAATCCACTCTATTTTTGTTTCTTTCAATAACATGCATCATGGAGACTAATTAAAATCGTGCTTTTTAAAAACAATTTTTGTTTCATCTGTGAGCCTAATGAGTAATGACTTTTCAAAAAATAAAATTTGAGATCTCCAAAGAAACATTCCGCTCAAAAGTCTCTCTAGTATTGGAAGATTGTCTTGAGTTAAAACGATATATTTGTATATTAGAAAAAATCATACAAAAATTAAATAAATATTTCAAATTTGTTCTGGAATATATTCCAAGTTATTGTGGTTGCTGGTTCGAGCCGGTTTGCCGGTTTTTACCAATTTTTTTATATGGGTTTCATGGATTTTTCAAATTTTGGGTTTATAAACCAAATCAGATAGCCTACCAAGTAGCGGTCGAAACGGCCGGTCTGGTTCAGGTTTAAAAACACTGGGAATATTAGTTTAAAGGTATATGGTTTTGTAAGAGAACTTAATTCGAAACTAAACAAAAATTACACCAACACAAGATTTCAATATTTTGATTTGATAGCCAGATTCTCTAAACCAAAAAACTCAAAAGCTGAAGGAACTCGAACCAAAAATTAATCACAAAAAAACACCGCAAAACTGAATATGCATACATGCACAATTGCACACATATATCAATTTTTTTTTTTTTTTTTTTTTTTCCCCCCCCANAATTTGGTCACTCAACCTCTGTAGTCTATATACTTAAACCCTGCATTAAAATCACCAAAACACATGATATATCAGTGATCGATTAAAATATATCATGTGTTTTAATTTGCTATTTAAAATAATATAAAACGATTAATATTAGGGAAATTTTAAAAATACACCTTTTGAAATGTCAATTTTCAAAACTACACTTCTAGGGTGACTATTTTCAAAAATACATTTTTTCATTGAGTAAAAAAACTCTAAAATATAAACCTCATCAAACCCTAAAATCAAACCTTGAATCCTTAAATCTAAACCCTAAACCCCAAAACGTAAACTCTAATTTAGGATTAGTGAACCCAAATTTATAGATTGAAATTAGAAGAAAATATAGTTTTGAAAATTGTTACACTAGAGATGTATTTTTGAAAATTTGCAGCCTAAAAAATATATTTTTGAAAATTTGCACCCTAAAAAATGTATTTATTAAAATTTCTCTTAATGTTACTGTAAACTTACGTTGAGCAGTCCATGCTAGAGGAGATAGGGAAGCTGAGATGTGTGTTGCAGAGAAGAGGAAGCTCTTGGATCTTATCAGCCAACATCGGAGGCGTATAACCTCTCGTCATCATCTCAATACAATTACACAAAAGCCTCGGATTCTCTTCTTTGTGCTTCGCAATTATGTTGAGTTTGGCGATGTGGACACAACATTTTTTACCGGGTTTGTAATAATTGCCCGTGACAAATTCAAGACAGTAACCAAAATAATCGTACGTGTATGCACAAAATGGTACGTACGAGTGAACTCGAATCATTAGCCTAGTGTGATCGGAGATCACGAGAAGTAGTAGTAGCGAAAGCACGACTGATTTAATCTTGTGTCGTTTATCCATTTTTTCTCAAACTTGGAATTGTTGTGTGAATGAGAAAATCTCTTACATTAATTATAGTATGTAATTAAGAAGGATTAGATATAGTGTTTAGAATTAGTCACGTTTGTTATGTGAACTTTTTGGTTTTATCGATGGTTGGGTCATCGTCTACGTATATACCAATGAAAACAATACAAATCGAATGAACCTAGCTATAGTGGAAAATAACAATTACTGGGATATGAAGATTATACATGTATATTAAGTTTGATAATTTTAGCAGCAGAATTAAGATTTAGAAATCATAGATGATAGATGAAATGAACCACATTATAACAAAAAAATTAGCATACATAAAAAAAAAAAAAGTAATTAAACTCCTTGACGTTTTTTTCGAATTAGTTTATACTAATGAAACTCCTTGACGTTTTTTAAAAAAGCTTTTAAATTTAAACTATTTTCTTGCCACTTAGCAAACGACTGCGTTTAGCTAACCTACCAAGACCAAACAACCTGAAACGATACCGTTTCAGGCTCGGAGCGTCGAAAGAGCAGTCTTTCCTGGCACATTCGAAAAAAGCTTTTGGCCATTCGTCTCTTCTTCTCCAGTCATCACAATCCTTCAGATTCTTCTTCTCCACCTTTCAATTTCTCTCTCTGTGATTTGTCGCCAAAACGACACTTCAGTGATGATTTCACGGCGCCACAATGGCATGATTGCTAAGACGAAGAGACGATGGGAGAGTGATTAGTAGTAACAGAATATTCCTATTCTGTCAGAGAGAGAGAGAGAAAAAGCGATCGGAGCTCAGCCACAAGATATGCTTCTTCACGTACGTCTTTATTCATTCAGAGAACCGAATTGTATCCTGGGATTTCCGATTGAATCTCTAATCCGAGGATTTACGACTTCGTTCTAGTTTCTCTCACTCGGTAAAACTGGATCTAGGGTTTCATTCCATTCCCTTTTAAGGATTTCTGATTGAATTTGAAATCCAAGAACTTTGTCACTTGGTTTTAGCTTATCGATAAATATTTTGTTGAATTTCAGTTTTAGAATCAAGTTTTTTTTTTTTTTTTTTTTTTTTTTTTTTTTTTTTTTTTTTTTTTTTTTTTTTNCTTCGATTACCATTGAAGGTTGAGAGCATGTGGAGTTTCAGCCAAGAAGAAGACACACACTTGAATCTTCAATTTCGCGACTTAAGAAGACTAAATTATTGATTGCTTGAATCAATTTAAAGCTTTGTCTCTCTGTAGGCTAAAGAATCAGTAGCTGCAGAGTTTCTTTTCAAATCTGACAAACAAGGAAGAACGATGTGATCCTTCTTCCCGCAGCATAGTGATTGGAGGCCTCATCTCATTGAACCAGAGCAAGAGGAACTCAAGAAAGGTGCCAAAATTCAGAACAAAAAGGTAACAAACGTATTCCCAAGTCGTGTTATATGGTTACGTAAGCTTTACATTTCAAGTTTGAGCTAAGATACATTGTCTTCTTGAGCTCAAAAAGTCTTATATCAAGGAACTCTACTGAACAAATCTTTTGATACGATAGAGCAAAACCATATCCCTACCCAACCGACTACTTTCCAATTCGGTTCCCACCTAGACCGGTTAAATGGTTTTGGGTTTTTGATGATTTTCCTTTTTACAGTTGGTTTTAGTGGATTTCCTTTTCAAGTTAGGTTTAGGCTTTTTTCCTTTTTTGCATCGAGTCTCATTCCTATATAAGAACTCGTTATGATCAGATTAAGAAACAAACTTGCAACAATTAATTCTCTCTCGCTCCATATTATTTATATCTCTCTCGCTCTCTCTCTCTCTCTCTCTCTCTCACTAAGAACGATATGTCTCAGGTTAATCTGGATTCCATCAAACTTCCTCCTGGAAACGACTTTGGAATCGAGAGTGATGATGACGAAGCTATTTACCACGATAGCGAGCTAGAATTCGACGACACTGGATTCGGTAACATAATCGTTGTAGATAGCCTCCCTGTTGTTAGCCGGCTGAAGCTTGAGAAACTAGAAGGCGTCGTCAAAAAGATTTACAACAAGTTAGCTGTAAGAGAGCTGTGGATGCCCATGGATCCCGATACCGATCTTACATCTGGCTACTGTTTCATCGAGTTCAACACCCCTCAGGAAGCTCAAAGCGCCAAGGAAGAGACTCGCGGCTACCGCTTGGACAAGTCTCACGTCTTGGCTGCATACACGTTGGATGAATTTGAAAGGTTGACGGATGCTAAGGAGGAGGAGTGGGAGGCTCCTGAAAGCAAGCCCTATGTGCCTGGAGAAAATCTGCAAAGATGGCTTCTCTCTCAAGGTGATCAGTTAGTGGTCCGTTATGGCGCTGATACTGAAGTTTGTTTATGGAATGATGGTGGGCAGAAGACGCTTGAGCCTGTCTTTGAGAAGCGTGATTGTTGGACAGAGAGTTATGCGCAGTGGTCTCCTCTAGGTACATACCTTGTGACACTTGACGAGCAAGGGGCTGCTGTTTGGGGTGGTGCTGATACTTTCAGCCTTATCATGCGTTATCAGCATGATATGGTGGAACGTGTTGATTTCTCTCCAGGCGAGAAGTACCTGGTAACTTACAGCTACAGCCCCGAACAAGTAGAGATGAGGGTCTTTGATGTGAGAAGCGGGAGGGTGATGAGAGATTTCAAGGTTTGTCCTAATGAGTTTACAATTGGTGGTGTCTCTTGGTCTGGCGATGAATACTTTGCCAGGCACAACGTGAACACTATATCTGTCTACGAGACTGAGACTTTCAGCCTAATTGATAAGAAATCCATCAAGGTGGATAATGTTGTCAGCATGTGTTGGTCTCCTACTGATTCCATCCTTGCATTGTTTGTTCATAAGCGAGGCGGTACAAAGGTCGCTCTTGTCCAAATCCCAAGCAAGGTGGAGCTGAGGCAGAAGAATCTCTGCAACGTGAGTCGCTGCAACATGTACTGGCAGAGTAGTGGAGAGTATCTCGCTGCCGAGGTTGATCGATACACTAACACAAACAAGAAGAGCAGATACTGTGGATTTGAGCTGTTCCGAATCAAAGAAAAGGAAATCCCAGTCGAGGCTCTTGTGCTGGACAACAAGAACGACAAGGTCATTGCTTTCGCGTGGGAGCCTAAGGGTCACAGGTTTGCTGTCATTCATGGTGACCAGCCGAGACCAGATGTCAGTTTCTACACAATGAAGACTGCAAGGGTTTCAAAGCTCGCTACGTTGAAGGCCAAACAAGCCAAAGCTCTCTTCTGGTCTCCCACTGGCAAGTACATCATTCTTGCCGGTCTCAAGGGTCAGCTTGAGTTCTTCAACGTGGATGAGCTCGAGACAATGGCCACAGCTGAACACTTTATGGCCAGGGTGATTGAATGGGACCCTACGGGAAGGTACGTAGCAACCGCAGTGACATCATCAGTACACGAGATGGAGAGTGGGTTCACCATATGGTCTTTCAACGGGACAATGCTTTGCCGGATGCTCAAGGACCACTTCTTCCAGTTGGCATGGCGACCGAGACCCCCATCACTCTTGTCCGCGGAGAAGGAAGAAGAGATAGCAAAGAACTTGAAGCATTACAGCAAAAAGTATACGTCAGAGGAACGGGACGCTTCGTTGCTGTTGAGTGAACAAGTCAGAGAGAAGAGGAAGGCGTTGCTGGAAGAATGGGAGGAGTTGGTGATGCGGTGGAAGTCTCTGCACGAAGAGGAGAGACTCACGAGGCAACACCTTCTTGGTGGTGAAATCAGTGATGAGGAAGAAGAGGAAATTGATGGTTTTTCGTTTTTTTAGTGTTTTCTTTTTAAACATTGTGTTTAAGCTTCATTCCTTTTGATGTATTCCTATCCCTGCGATCCGAAACTCAGGTCATCATCAATACGAAGATACTTCTTTTTTTTTTGGTACCTCAATACTGTTGTTATTCAACAAGTCTTTGTTGCAGAACTAGTTAATTAAAAAGCAAGCTTTATTGCAGAACTTGTTAATTTATTGCCTAATTTGTTATATTCTCTCTTGAAAGAGAAAGAGATGATGTACAAGAGATACAAAGCAGTGCAGTGCCAAAGTTTCAACAACCCCTTTTTACAAAGAGACAACAATGATGGCTTCTTCTTCTACTCACATGAGGTAGCTTGATACATAACAAAAAATACTGTTCAAGAACGCTTGTAAAATGAGAGTCGGTAGAAACTAGAAAGATTCTTCCTTTTTTTTTTCGGACTTGACTGATGTTGATGTATATAGTAAGAAAAGTTCCACTTATAAATACTAAGCAACGTCTACACTGAGTAAGAAAAATAAAAGTGACACAAATGTTTAACTCCATACAATTTAACTACTTTATAAAAAACCAACAGAGATGTATAATCTAGCAAACAAGCCCTGATCCATCTGTTTATATATATATATATATATATTATATAATATACACAGATGCAGAACGTCTTTGGGGCTCCACCAAGTTTCTTCACTCGGTTTGTTTCTTCCGGTAAGCGATGACCTGAAAGAAAATAAAACCAAATAAGGAAAAAGTTTCAGAAAGTTGAATCACAGTTAGATTAGATATTATAGAAACAGACTAATATTATCGGTGGCGCTACCAAATGGTGATCATGGCTTGAAATGAAATCGACTTTGAGCCTTGACAATGTTTCATTGTCTTCCAGACTCTGCATCTCTTCTTTGGATACTGCTGCCGAAGCTGCTGAAGTCAACACAGGAAGGTTCTCTGTTGCCTTATCTTCTCCTCCTCCTCCTCTTGTTACCAACAATTCTATCTCTTCAATCTTCAAATCCATCTTAAGTGCCACAAACTATTCAAAAATTCAAAGAAACACAAGTATCTTAGCATATGTTATTGAAATCCTCTTGTGTTATAGGATCACATTGAACAACTTTTGCATACTGTTCAAAATTGCCATAAATGCCAAAAACTTTCTTTAAATAAAAGTGAATACCTAAGTCTAGTGACAAGTCTGATGTTAAGAGAGACAGAGATAGAGAGAGTACTCACTTCGCGGAGCTGTTTCACAAGCAAAGTGGGTCGGCAACAGAGATATGGCTGCGGCAATTCTGGTATACATTCTGTATCCACTGAGACAAGCTTGAGATGAATATCCAGCTGCAGAGAGAGAAAGAGGGTAAGTCAAATCAAAATCCAAGATAACTGCAATCCAAAACTCAGGTCATCAAGAAGAAGATGATCATCTCTTCTTTTCTTTGGTACCTCAATACTGTCCGCATCTGCGCTGTTGCGTAGATATTCAACAAGTCTATTCACGCGAGCAGCCCTCACACTCTTACTAGTACCTCCTGGTGTATTATTCCCATGCCTTGTGTTACTCCTTGTACCGCCTCTTCCCCAAGCAAGTATCTCCGGATTCCACACAAGCCCTGGAGTGCCTCCTCTGCTGTTGTCTCTAACCGCTTCTGTGTCGTTATCTGCGCAGTTACCGTTGTTGTTGGCACCTGAAGAAGAAGGGTGTTGCGTTGAACGGCTTGTAGACCGTTGCTTTCTTCGTTTTCTCTGCCTGACTTCTGTGCCACGTTCATCTGAAGACGAATCTTTGCCTCCTCCGTTATTATCATCATTGTTATCGTCGTCATTGGCTTCTTCTTGTTCCATGTTTCTGCAGTTCCTTCTCCTTCTGGAACCACTAGCAAGACGCTGTGATCTCATCAAGACTGCTGCCTCTTTACCAAAAGATTTTCTTTTCACAAGAGCCTCAGATTGTCTCTGTGATATTTCAGCTATAGATGCTTGAATCTACAACAACGGCCATAACAAGGTAGAGAAACATATCTTGAAAAATTTAGCTTCGGTAAACAGTAAAAAAAGGTAATTAACAACATTATCTACAGCACAGACTGGCTTAAAGTATCCGACCTGCTTATTACGAGCCATCTCATCTTCATGAAAAGCCAATTCCTGAAGAAGAAGAACAATTAATAAGCATTTAAGAGTAACAATCTCTAAGAAGTAACCACCAACAAAAAAAAAATATATGTTGATGCTTTTACCTCTTCCTCATAACTATCAATGTTTGGGAATAAAGCTGCAATAAGAGCATCGAATGTCGGGTCGTCTCTTAGAGAACGCCGGCTTGCACAATGCTTCCTGCAAGCAGGACATTCATTGTTCCTGCAACAGCATCAACTCAGAACAAAGCTTTACAAAACCTAACACCTATGTATATGCAACTGGAAATTGGGATACAAGTGAAGCAAGAAAAGAAACCAAATTGTTTTTGAAGGCATACCCCAGTCTCATTGACTTATCAATACATTCCCGACAGAATCGGTGGAGGCATTCCATCACAGTCCTTGTCTTCTTTATAATTCCTGGAAACACGAGATCAAGAAGCAATGGAGCTCAAAATTAGAGTGTGAAGGACTTGTCTCTGTTGAAGGAAACAAAATTCTCAACAGATTATCTATCTATATAAGAAGACGAAGACGCTGTGGAAAGACACAAAGATCTGTATGCCGGTTGAGAAAAGCAACAACTTTGGAGCTTGAGGATAAGTTTGCTTCACAACAAAAGTGAATGGAAACATTCAGGAAGAAGTAAAGTTACCTAGGCATATGGGACACTGCACGTCTTTACGGATTTCACATAGATCAATATCCATCCATCTGCATGAGAAAAATCCAGAGGTAACAAAGATATAAGAATCAGTCTCAGAAAACACAGTAAATCTTGTATATTCTACTCGTTTTAAAGACACTCTTGAACAAGGAAGATGTTAAATTAATTGGAAGCTGAATCATTCTTAAGATCATAAACCAAGCTAGAAACTTTTCTAAAATTGGTTATTTAAGCAGTAAAGACGACACTAATTACAGCATGCAAACGCTACTTTGCTAGACGATTCATCATCAGATTGATAAATCAAGCAGATAGAGATTCAAAAGTACTGGTTCCGTATCAAACCGAACCATTTCACGGCAAAAACACATCGAGAGAGAACGAAAGAGAAAGACACGAGAATCCTACTCTGATTGGTCTCCTGGTGTCGAAGATGGACTTGTTTCCTTGGAATCTGTCGAAAAAATAAACCCAATCGAGAACCAAAATCGATCACATGAACAACCACAGTCTCACGTATATACACAACAACAAGCGTGATTTACGTTTCCACGAGTAGAAACCCGAAAATACGACCTTTACCTTCTTCTTCTTCCTCTTCTTCTTCCTCTTCCTCTGCTTCTCCTGCTTCTTCTTCTTCTTCCTCTGCATCTGCATCTGCATCTTCTTCATCATCTCCCTTTTCTTCTTCTGCTTCTTCCTCTTCTTCGTCTTCCGCTTCGTCGGGTTTCACTCCTTGTTCGTCTTCCTCGCCGTCTACTCCTCCTTCTTCGTCTTTCCTCTCAACCCTCTTCTCTAGATCCTCTTCAGCTTCCGGGTTAAATCGGTCGCGTGGTTGGTCTTTCTCTGTCTCTTCCTCATCGGGAATCTCAGCCGCCGAGAAGCTCTTCTCCACAGACATTGTAGGAGACAGTGATCTTCCACGAGGCAAACAGAAAGATTCCACCTTTCCCTCTTCTCTCTGTCTACGTCTCTCTCTCTCTCTCTGGGCTATTTGTTTCTGCTTTGTGCTGCGTTTGTGTTCTGGTTCGGTGCCGATATAAGAGAAAGAAATCGGACGAAGAAAAGGTGAGAAACTTGGCCCCTCTTTTTCTTTTTTTCTTTTTTTCTTTTTTTTTGTTCCATCCATTTCCTAATTTTATTTGATTAATACTAAATATCGTATATAGAACTTAAAATCTCATATCTTATTTCCTCTTTCTGCATTATGCAAGAAATTGACTCAAAGCAATGAATAGTGGGATTCAATTCGCTGGCAATTTGAATTCGCACTTTCTTCTTAAGTAATAATCAAAATAATAATTTCTGGACTATCCGCCGGGGTGCTGGATGATCGAAATAAAACAAGGCGGATCAATAGTTATTTTGACCAATAATAGTGGGGTGTAAGTATAATTAATTGAGTAAATAAATTGACCGCTGATTGAAATTTTGATTAGACAACAGTAATGTCGGCCTTCGTCTCGTGTGTGATGATAAGAAGCCCATTTTCCTAGCCCATTTGTAGTGGTGATTTTATAAACTAAATCGCATGTATTTCCTTAAAGCCCAAAGAGTAATTAAAGATCGCTTTACAACAAAAAATTTGTTATGTACATTCAAAGACATTATCACACGTAAACTCATTTGCTCTTGACATAGTTTGAAATTTCAACTGAATCTTGGGTTACACATTTGCGCAAACATTTATTATAACAACATAGGTTCTAATTTTCCAAGAAAACTTAGTCAGGTATTTAATCCAATTTTAATGTGATTCTCGATTCAATTTATCATGTCATATTTCTATTGCTTCCTAACATTGTCAACACTTTCAAGTGACGATTGTCATCCACAACATACTGTATAAGCTTTAATTGTTACCTTTCAACTGACGATTGTCATCCACAATATCAGCAACAAGGTGAAATCGTTTGAATAAATGGTTGTTATGTTACATATTTGACATGTTGATTATACAGATTCGATGTTTGCCTTAGCTTGAAGAATTATGAGTTTTTCCTCCCTAGCTGTACAACTCCCAAGTACTTAATTATGCAGAGCGACAATAAAAAAGCTCATACACACTTTTTGAAGTGTTTTTTGCCACGGAATTATGAAAGCTTTTGAAACAATGAAACTGAAACATAATAAAACTCTTTTAATCCAAGGAAACATAATTTGACATCAAACTTAAAAACTGTGTAACTAAAAAAGAAAAAAAAAACAATGAAACTGAAACTGAAACATAATAAAACTCTTTTTATTCAAGGAAACATAATTTGACATCAAACTTAAAAACTGTGTGAACTAAAAAAAAAAAAAAACCACTTAGTAAAGATATCAGTTTGTTATGTACTCAAAAGTCAAAAGATATGACCAAAGATATTAACAGTGACCAAAAATAATAATTGAAGGTTTGCTTAATCATTCGCCTTGTTTTCTTTTTCCACCGATACCTTGCTGGATTGGAGTCAAACTTGGAACATACTTAAACAAAAATGGCATAGATGATAATCCGACTTATTTGAAAATCCTCGTGTCTGACTTTGTTGTCCTCTCCAACAAGTATCCTTTGCTTGTAACTTAATCATTCGTCAGGTCTTTTTCTTTTGCCTCCGAGATCTTGTTGGATTTGAGTCAAACAAAGGTAACGGAGGCCTTGGATTATCTCATAAAGTTGCATAAACTTTATCTCATAAATTTCGAAAGAAGGCAACCTATGAACTATGCAGCTCAATATTTTGTAGCTACCTATAACCAACGTTGGACTTTTTGTCTTGGTAAAATCCAAGAGCATATCTACCTTGCCTGTATTGATTGATCTTGATAAACCTTGTTTGACCGGTACACGGGTTCCAAACAACGAGCCTATGGAATATATCCTCCGTGACGCGTAACAACAAGCCGTTGCAGTGAAAGACTTGAGAAATATAGATTTGATTTAAACTTGAATCATGTGGATTAATTGAAAGTGGAATTTGGAGTGATTTAAGGTGATTTGTATTAAAATGACAAATCTCTTTTAAAATCCAGTGTTATTGAACTTGTGATTTTAAAATTCACTGTTATTGGAAATATTTTTAAAAGTAGATTTCAAAAGAATGATTTGATTTTAGAGTGATATGATTTGGAGAGATTTTCTTGTTAAAAATAAGAGATTTCAAATCACATGGTTTTAGGTGGGATTTTAGAATACTTTAACTAAAATCACTTGAAATTCTATAATTTATACAAAATCATTTAAAAACTTCATAAAAATCAAACCACCCCAAATCACTTCAAATCCCAAGTTCAATACACCCCCTAAATTTGCCTTTGACCTGTATAGGTCAAAATCTAAGTTGATTGATGCGCATCAAACATAACTGAAACTCCTGCCACATGAGAACCATAAAATGCTTTGGAGATTTCTCAATGTGATTTTTTATGAATCTCTTGTCGTTTAACAAACGTTTCCGGTTCCATATTTTGCATGTAGATAGTAACCGGATAAGAGACAAAGCCGGAACACGACATAATATCTCTTCTAACAAATCCTCCGGAAGTTCCAACATCGTCATCATTGCGAATCTTGGATCTCTCACAAGGAAAAGAAGAAGTGGCTTCGATTGTTGATAGGGTTTTTGAAATTTCACGTTTGCTTTTTTTTTTTTTTTTTTTTTTTTTTTAAAAAAAGNTTTTAAGCAAAGTATATTTTGTTTGTTAAAAGAAAAAGGAAAAGTGTAAAATGGAACCTTTTTCCTTGAAAAAGAGGGGTATCCCGTCAGTCGCTAACGATTAAATCATACTCATATGTTTGTGGACGTTAGTAAAAATTCTTATAAATTAAATATTCGCAACAAAAACAATAATTATTGTCTACGTGTGTTGGGTATATTATATATATAATAAAGGGTTTTGTGCAAAAAAAACCTCCAACTAATTTTTTTTTTACAAATTAAACCCTCAATTATATTACGTGCAAATCAATCCCATAAACTTCAAAGTCACCGCTATATAGCCCCTGGCTATATTTGTCACAAATTATAAAATATTTTATGCAAAAAAAAGCCGCGAACTATTTTTTTTTTGCAAATTTAACCTTTAACTTAAAAAATATACAAATCAAATATACAAATAATAAGATGTCATTTTTGTAATTTTTACTTGTTACATAAAATATTCTGTAATTTTTTGAAATTTTGGAATAATGCCTTATAATGGGTCAAGACAATAAGAATTTTGATCCATTATAATGCCTTCTTATGAAATTAACAATGAGAATTTTGACCCATTATAAAATATTATTCCAAAACTTATGAGAATTTTGGAATAAGGCTTTTTTAGGACTCTTTTAAAACGCCAAATGGTCCGAAAGTTTAATGTTGACTTTGGACACATTTCACTAATTGTTTTTCAAATAGCTCGAAATCCACTAATTATATGAAAATCATCAATAATTTCATTTAGTATTTAAAAATTATTGAATAAAAAGGGGGTTGACAAAAATTTTAAAATCATTAATCTAATAAAAGGGGATTTTAGCTAGTATTTGTAAATCCATCAAAATACATGAATCAATAAACCCCCTAAATTAATTTCAAAATCACACAATTCTTTTTTTTACATACACCAAAAGATAAACATAAATATCAACAAACAAAACAACTTATCTTAAACCTAATGAGATCAAGAAAAAAATCAACTTACTCACGATAAAATTAATCCAGAGAGGCCAAAGAATAAGTGAGATTGATGATTTTTTTTTGTTTAAATTATTTTCAATAATTATAGTTAAAAAAAATTAAATGTCAAAAAAATTACAGAATATTTTATGTAACGATTAAAAATTTAAAAAATGACATATTATTATTTGTATGTTTGATTTATATGTTTTTTAAGTTGAGGGTTAAATTTGCAAAAAAAAAAAATATTTCACGGGCTTTTTTGCATAAAATATTTTAAATTTTGTGACAAATATAGCCAGGGGCTATATAGCGGGTGACTTTGGAGTTTATGAGATTGACTTACACATAATATAATTGAAGATTTAATTTGCAAAAAAAAATTAGTTTAAAGTTTTTTTTGCACAAAACCCTATAATAAAGATATAGATAAATGAGTTAACGACGTAGATGTTGTTTGTCATTGACCAAGTAGAAAAAGGTAAAATCGTGATGTCTGTTGGGTGGATAGATTGGGACAGGAGGCTTCGATTTTTTTCGCAGCCCTAGAAGAAAGTATCCAAAGAGGCTTCGGTTTTTCGCAGCCCTAAAAAAATTGTGCTATCTACATTTAAAGACATCATCATCACACGTAAACTCATTTGCTCTTGACATTGTTTGAAATTTCAGTTCACTAACACATTTGCGCAAACATTTAATAACAACATAGATTCTAGTTATCCCAAAAATTTTTGGTCAGGTATTTACTCCAATTTTTAATGTGAATCTCGATTCAATAGTGTTTTTATTATGCCATCTATATTTGGTTCCTAACACACTGACATAAAGTTAAATTTTCTCTCTTCTGGTACTGCCACCTCAGCAATTTGGGATTCTGAAAACTTGACACATCATCACTATATTTGTTAATTTTCAATTATTTATTTAATTTATTATATACTGTATTATTATACTTTAATTCTTATCATAAATAGCATTCATTAATATAATAGTTTTAGTTAGTATTTGAAAAGACTTTTTTTATATATAAAATAGTTTACATATTGATCTAAACAAACTTTAATTTAATAATTTTAGTTTTATTAAATTGGTTTAAAATAGTTAAAACAAAAATAATAAAGCATAAACGTAAAAAGAATATACGAGACACTAAACGTATAGAACGCAAGAAATACATGTTGTATTAGAAATATCCTTAAATGATATGGTACATATTGTATCATCCTAGAATATGCTGTAACGGTGGTCTTCTGATGTTAATATATTTATAGGACGAACATTGATTTTTTAAAGTATTTTTAGATATATTTCATCTATCGTCGCTAACTTATCATTTTGATATTTCGAACAAAAATTCAAAGATTGAGAACGGGGTGGAATGGAACGGGGTGGAAAGAAATAAGATGGGATGGATCGGAACGAGACATAAATGAATGAGACGGAAAAAAACGGGACAGGGCGGAACAGGACGGAAAAAAATGAGACCAAAATTATACTCATCCCTAGTTTTATTTAACGGAATGGGAGGGGACGAGAATTATGCATACCTCTAATTTTATTTAATTATAATGTGTATGATATTTGAAACATAAAATTAAATTAGAAAATTAAATATACTCGAATTTTATTTTTACCATTGTAAACAATAACAACGTAAGATTCTGCGCGAAGCGCGGATCATCTCCTAGTGACTGTGTTATCATATAATAAGACTGTTAAAATACACAAATTTTAGATAGTGAAAAAGAAAAGCTAAGAGCATAAACAACGGATCGAGGTTACTAAGCATAAACTATAGTTAAACCATATATATGAATAGAGAATAACCCTCTCTATATTTTGGATACGTGGACACTCCAACGATTGACACATGTTATGACTTTTTCTTTTCTTTTTAACTGACAACTTTAAATCTTATTTAAAATATGTTATCACTCAATTGATTGATATGTGACATGACTTTTCCTCTTACTTCCAATTTACAACTCTAAATCTTATTTATTTGCTGAATATTTCAATTTATTGTAATGAAAACTACTTTATTACTCAAAGGCTATTACCCTATTTTCATCTCTTGAATCACTATTAAACTTCTAAATTATTTTAATATACGTTGTCAAGAAAAAAATTATCTTAATATACAGAGAATTGAATCCAGCGAAAAGCGATGGCGGGGAAGCAGAGTATGTTCATGTCGCGGTAAATAAATAAAGAGAGTTAAGGACATAAAGACATGTGGTATACAAAACTATATATTTGAAAATGCCGATGTTATTTAGGTTAAAGTATTAATCCTAAATTTATAATTGTTTTATATTCTTCTTAAACTATAACAACATAGGGCGTGCATTAGTCTAGTTAAATCAAAAATACGTTTAAACATACGGCGCTTACTTATTTTAAAGAGTTTAGAGACTAACATAGTTTTTACCTTTTCGTCTTATTTTAAAGGGTTTTGTGCAAAAAAACCC
>OVBJ01002428.1:0-18047 GCA_900406535.1 Noccaea bulbosa
ATATAATGTTACCAAATTTGAATTTACTTCACATAATATTTATTTATTTTTATAGAAAATAAAGAAAAATAATCATACCATATTTAACCTAACGATTATAAACAATATATACAATTTAACCAGTTTTTTAAAATAATAACAATTTAAATATGAATTATTATGTGTGATTGATATTATGGTTTTGGAATGTGATATTATGTTCTATTTTTGAAATTAATTANTAAACAAATTAACAAATATTTCACCCCGCACAGGGCGCGGGTTATCACCTAGTAATATTGTATTTGACCGGGACATGTAGAATAATCGTATTACATCATTGCATACTTGCATTGCCCAATTAGATTGTATAGTTTTACTTACAACAACTTTGAACTTCGACCACGATTTCTTTGGAGATCTAACATATCAATTATATAATTTCTAAATTGTAGGGTCTACTCATTTTGCTAGTGGTACTATCAATTTAAACAAATATCTTTTTATTTGTCATAATAAAGATTTTAAGACAATCTTTTTTGAAGTGATTTATTTGATTATGCATTTACCTTAATTTTGAAATGTAATGATAGTATTATATTTGACCGAGACACATAGTCCTAATTCTACTATCGTACATTGCATGACTTAAATTAGATTTTATAGTTTTACTTACAACGTTGAACTATTCGACGATTTCTTTGGAAACCTAACATATCAATTATATAATTTCTAAATTGTAGGGTCTACTCACTTTGCTGGTCGTACTGCCAATTAAACAATTTTTTTTTAATTGTCAATAATATAGATTTTTTTATATAATATTTTTTTCAATTGATTTATTTGATTATACATTTGCCATAATCTTGAAATGTAATGTTAATATTGTATTTGACCAAAACACATAGTCTCTAATTCTACTACCGTACAATACATTGCATTACCTAAATTAGATTTTATAGTTTTACTTATAACGTTGAACTATTCGATGATTTCTTTGTAGATTTAACATATCAATTATATAATTTATAAACTGTAGGGTCTACTCACTTTGTTAGTCATACTATCAATTAAACAAAACAAAAAACTTATTTGTCAATAATAAAGATCTTTATACAATCCTTTTTGAAGTGATTTAATTGATTATGTATTTGCCTTCATCTTGAAATTTTATGATAATATTGTATTTGACTGAGATACATAGTCTCTGTTTCTACTATCGTACATTGCATTACCAGGACAATAATATTGCGTTGACTAGGACCTAATCGTTTGTGCTAGTGTTATATACATACATTCTAATCGGCATATTGTATGTTTTTTTTTTTTTGTTAAAGGGCATATTGTATGTTGTTGTCTTGTTGCCAAAGAAAATTAATTGTGCCATATTTTAAATTTTTTAATTAAAACTATATTTTAAAATATAATAATCATTTGACATTGACATGTCATTATATAGTGGTTTGGTTTATACATGCCATCGGGTTTAATAAACCTGGTATTGTGGGTATGTGAGTCATGAATGAAAATTACAGAATACATTTTGTTGTTATTCTTTCTTTTTTTGTACCCAGATGTTTGTTGTTATTCATCCAACCATTTTACTAAAGTAAAAATAAAATTTCGTATCTGTCCCATCAATATATGAATGCATAACCCAATTAACCCTCCCATAATTTTCTATACATTACACACCATAACGCCATCCGTTCTTGAGACTTGAGAGGGGCTTATTATAGATATTACTTAAAAAAAAAAACAAAAACTCGAATACGAAGCTTAAATTTTGCAAATCTCAGTAATCTCCTCGACTAATAGACCCTTTGAATACAAAAAGAGTATCACCATTTTCAACACCATGCCAACGAAGGCTACAATTCTCTCGCATAATCCGTTGCTTGTGCACGAATATATACTCATCTCTTGGCAACGTCTTGTTAGCTTGTAACCCTTCTCTCATCTCCGAGATCGTACAAGAGTCCTTAATCTCCACAGGAATTCTCGCACCGTTGAATAAACTTGATGACGTCTGCACTAAGAAACAGAGTTTCCTCACTGGAGCAACGTCTTTGGCACGGTTTATTGACTTGAGAAACACGACAATCTCTGAGAATTCTCTGATTCCGTATTCGTTTAGGTTTCGAAAATCGTCAGCTAGCTCGATCCCGGAGAAATATAACTGCATCCGCTTTATGGGTGTATTGTCTACAATGTGAATCTTGTCCTTCAAACTACTAACCTGCAATATAATAACTTGCCAATCAAGAAAACTCAGAGACTGTGTATATGATGTGACATAACGTTTTACAATTACCGTTTCGGTTCTGTCTACTTCGATGGTGAACTGTTTTGACGGGAACTTGACGGTGACGTGGATTATTTTAGCGGCAGGGTTAGTAAAAGACGGTGCGGTGAAATGGGGAGTAACGGTTAGGTCGATTCTGGTGCCGTAAGAGATGATTGGATAATCTTCGATGTCGAGACCGTCGAGGAGTTCCCAACAAGAGACAAAGAGAGTTAAAGAAGAAGCTGGGATCTGAAGAAACTGTCCTAAACGTTTCTTGATGTCCAACACAGATTCTTGTTCTCCAATCTCCATGGTGAATTCTTGAGCGTATGAAACAATCGTCACTATCATATTTTCAAATTAAGAAAAAAGGGTTTTGGTATTTATGTTTATGGGAGAAAGGACTATGATTCCACAATGCGTAATATATAGTGAATGATGCAAGTTGTTGAAATGCATGTAAAAAGGACTTGGGGGAAAATAAGTAATTCATGATAATAATAACTTGATGTTTAGTTGAGTCTTGTTGGTGTCATTGTGTATGTGTGTCTGTTATGACAGTCTGACACTATGGGTCCATACGTGATAAAAGATTGAATTTGGCATGATATTCGATTAGGTTGTTAGTGGAATAACAGAAGAGTAGAAAAAGAAATTAATTTACCAAAAAAAAAAAAAAAATTGTAAATTAACTAAAGACATGGGACAAAAAAAAATATTCAAAGTAAAAACTCGAGATGTCTCTTAAAAAAAAATTGATTTGTAAAACTGTTCTGAAATGATTCAAACCGATCCAAAGAGAAATAAATAACAAGTTATTGAAAATCTATGTAATCCTCTGCTTGTGATTATTATTTAACTTGTGCTTGCAAGATATATGCGGGAAACTATGGCTGTCCCAGCGACTACAATCGCTAGAGATATCAGACAATTCTTTACAGTAAAAACTGATTCATTCGTCGGTATCTCCAACAAATCCTTCATCTGCAATATACCATTAGCACAATAATGATTAATGATATCTCTGCTACTACATATAACGAACTCGAGAATGTGACTAACCTTTATAGGTTGGTTCCAATTCTTCTTGATCCCTTGAAGATGCCCTCTACCGACAACTGCCACGACCGAGCTACGCTGTCTTGCAACTCTTAACAACATATATGACATGTACCTGAGATATATACAATGCAAACTTTCTTAAGGAAAGGAGAGCCTGAAAGGAGAAATATAACGAAATATCCTTTTTGGGCTTCAAAGAAGTAAATTAATCTGATGAACTATATGAAAAGAGAGAAGAATACGATACTAACTTATCACGCTCATGCACAAGTGTATCCATGAGAGATGGAAATTCCTTGCTCATTTCTTGAATCACCATTGTCAGCATATCCACATCATTCATAGAATTCAGCTAAAAGCCATATAATATAATCACCACTCGATATTAATTTACACTGACTGGATCACATAAAGTTCTAAAGAGAAAACTAAAAAGAAAGCAAAGACTTTATTTTTTTATTTTTTTTTACCATCTTCTTAATGTCCTCAGATTTCGGTAGAAAGAAAACTTGAAGCACTATGCTGTACAAAAACTTTACTTTGTGCCATAAAGGCATTTTACCCCATGTTCTCTTTAACGTGATCTGCTCCAACAAATCCGAAATAAAATCAAAATACCAATGCATAACACCACCAAAGAAAGATTTTAAGACTGTATATGAACACATTCTTAGAATCAGCAAAGTCACCTCTACAGGACGATCACCTAGAAACACCTCGCCACCATATTTGTTTGCCTCTTCAGATGCCACACGAAACTCAGCACCAGGGAAAACCTCAAGCTTGCTGGCGATCTAACATATATAAAGAAAATGCATGTAGATAATTGGTTACAGAAAATTTAAGCTACCAACAAAGAAAATATAATTAAACCGACGAAGCATACCGTTGCAAGAAAATATCCATAAGCTATTCCGAATATGTTGTGGTTCTTCTTCCACATGTCTATCATTTCCGACTTGGTCGGAACCTGGAAAAACCACAACACCGAAACCTTCAGAAATAAAGAATATGGATAAAATAGCTAGCAAATAAATACGGCTATAACAGCTAAGTGCGTGTGCTATAATCATCGCATATAAAACAAGTTAAGTACACTCATTTTCCAACCAGCATCTCATTTATTAGTAACTCCAATAGAACTATAAACAAAGACGCTAATGATAATAATAATTATCATCCTCTATCAGTACAAGGAAAGATGATGCACAATCCTGTCCAGGATATCGCATTGTTGTACTTGAACATGTTACAAGAATTATGTAGAGCAACAACCTTCACAGTCTGAAGTGTAAGAATGGACTCTCGATTTGAACACAACTCCACGAAGACGACCTGAAATCATCATCCACGCGTATAATTAGAGAGAAAGATATAATATATAAAATTATAAACAGTTCACTCCTCAATGTAGATGTAAAAGGAGAAGAACCTGCGGTTTAATGAAGCTGACTATAGCTTCAACTTCTCGACATGATTCCTATAAAACAAAATAAAATCACAGAGTCAAAACAACCATCCAACGCATATAAATGATACTATAGTATATATAGTCCCATCAAGAATAACAAATGGGTTAAATTTTCTGCGAATATTACACCCTATATACCTAATCTTTGATAGTTAAGGGAAAAAAAAAACTCATTTTAAAAATACTTCTTCGTTATTCAACATTTTAACAAATTACAGATACTAATCTCAGTCTCGATTCTAAAGAGTGTCTTGCAAATTTCTAAACAAACTAGGTAAAAAATGAGTATACCTGTGATACATGAGCAGTGCCGACCAAGTACACATCACAAGATCCACCTTCTTCTGTGGACTCGCACGTTAAAACCATAACGCTTTTCGCTAATTCCTCAGGTAGCTCTAACTTCGTCTTCTCCACCGCAATACCACCACAATCACAGACTGGGTCGACGCCGGTTATCACTGAACCGGAATCGCTATGATCTTCCTCCTTCACCTCCCTCTCCGCGAGCAGCTTCTCCTTCTCCACATACACTATGCTTTCGCTTAACGAAATATCTCCGGGAGGCCTTGGATCAGCGACGTGAACGAAGTCCTCTCCAAATTGAAACTCGGCCGGCTCCAACGGCATCTTCGTCGGCTCCATTCACAAATCACAACAGGGATCGAGGAAGGAGTGGCGGAGTCTCTCGAGATAACTGATAAGACAAGGTAACAATGGCAGAGTCGTCTGGTCGTCGACGGAGATAACGCTTATAGAGTTGTCTTCTCCACAGACCACAGCGCCTTTAAGTTTTGTTTTTAATTAGTTTTAACTTTTAAGTGTTTTTTGGGCAAACAATTTTTAATTAGTTTAATTTTAACATTTGTGAAAGCGGAAAACAGAACCTATGGTTGATGTTATATTTCATCCCAAAGATTTTTTTTTTTTTTTGTTTTTTTTTTGTTAAAAAAACCATTCCAAAGTTTCTTTAGTTATTTAATTCTCACTGATTTTTTTTTTTTTTTTTGAAAAAGGGCATGAATTCTCACTGATTTTATTACTAACTTTATGAACTTTCTTCTAACGTTTAATGAATGAAAAATCTATAATTTTACTTTATCGACTATTATTATTTTATGTTTTTGACATATTTTACGGAGTAAACAGCAGAAATATTAATTTTCTAGCGTCGTTACTCTTACCATGGCTGTTAATTGATAACTGTTAAGTAAATAAAATTTAGTCAACAAAATGTACATATATAATATCATATCCATAAATAAACCTGGTAATGGAAAATTCATGAACGTTACCTTTACTGAACATGTCAGTCAATATATTGAAGATTTGAAGGAGATTTATTATATTGACTACTCGTATCATTTTAATCAAACTATTTTTCGAATCATTCTTTACTTGCCAAAATAGAGCTACCCATTTCTTCTCCTGTCAAGTCAAAAGAAAACAAAAATAGCTCACAACATTTCTTCTCCTGTCAGTCCAAAGAAAATCAATTCTTTTTTTGTTGACTTTTCTTTTTAAAGCATAATTTTTAGGCCAAGATGCGATGGATTTTACTCTAATGTATTACTACATTTTCTACCCATAAATAATTTTCAAAGTATATTTTTTTCTAGATGAAAAAAAAAAAGTATATTTTTTTCTATTAATTGCTAAATTTTTACCTTTTCTCTAAAATTTACTAGTTGACCTACAAACTTCTGTTTCTTTCAATAAATTATGATATATATTTAAATTAATTATTATTCCCTTTGTTTTTTTTTTTACTTGTCGTTCTATAATTTTTTACCCATATTAAGAAAATTATTAAATTTATTATTTTATTCTTAATTAATATTATGTTTTGTTTGATATGAATAATGAGCTAAAAGAGTAGAAATAAAACTGGAAAATATAATAAATTTGCATTGAAAATACAAAACGACAAGTAATATGCATAAAAAGTGACCTAATTTCAATAATTAATCATTGTTATGTTAAATTTGTTATGTAGTTTGACCAAAAAAAAAAAAATTGTTGTTATGTTAAATTTACGTATGTTATTTTACTTTCAATACTTATTAAATATTTTAATGATATAAAATAATTATCTTTTCTACCAAATATATGTTTTCTTTGTAAGAATAAAATTTATTATATCATATTTTGTCACATATATAAAATATTAATTTACACTCGCACAGAAAATATACAAAATAGATAATAATAATATAAACAATTGTTAGTAAATTAATAAATTATCAATTTGTGCATCGCACAGACGTGTGTTTCAATTTAATATGGGTAAATGTTTTTAGATAAATAAATATTATATATCAATTGTATATTATTAAAAATGATAATGTAATGGTGGAAATTTAATGATTTCTTAATGTGGTTTTAGCTGATGACAATTATGTTTTTAGAAAGTGTCTGACTCTATATTATTGTCAGTCCAATTTTTTAATCGTATAAGGCATTTGTTCTTTTACATGAAAATACGGACTATAAACATTAAATAACCAGAAAATAAGAATTATACAAATCAATATAAATACTACAATGACCAACAAAATTGAAATAGTTAATAATTATAAGAAATAAAGTATTATAAATAGAGTTATCAAAATTTTGTTTTACAAAAATAAATATAACATAAGCAAAATATAAACAAAATATCTGCAAACCATAAGTAAAACATAAGAAATATGATAATTCATCATGTTTTGCTAATATATATATTTTTTATTTAGAATCATATCTTTAATTGCTGTCAACATTTAACATCCCTCAATGTTTGAGGAATATCATCGGTGGTCTTAGAGAGCTCAACTTGCAAAACAACAATCTCAGCGGAATTCTTCCATATACATTTGTCAAGGCTAACAAGTTAGAGGTAGTGTACAACAACATAAACTAGTTGGAGGTAAAAGCTTCCAGAATCATTGATGAACTCCAACTATATACATTGAAGTTTTAAATGTGTTTGGAGATAAAGATGACACATGTCAGTTTATCAGATACTGTGAATAAAAGTAACTTTAAAATAATAGAACAAATAAATAGATAGATATAAATATATATATATATATATATATATATATATATAAGAGAAATTTTAAGAAATACACCTTTTAGAGTGTAAATTATCAAAACTATATTTCTAGTATGTCAATTTTCAAAAGTACAATTTTTTAATTTTAATATATAAGTTTGGTACACTAATCCTTAATTAGAGTTTAGATTTTGAGGTTTAAAGTTTAGATTTAATGGTTCAAGGTTATATTTTAGGGTTTAGAGTTATTTTAATCAGTAAAAAAATGTATTTTTGAAAATAAACGCACTAGAAGTGTATTTTTGAAAATTGACACAAAATGTGTAGTTTTGAAATTTTCCCTATATATAATTGTATATATTACATCACCATCCATATTATTATTAATTTTTAATTAAATAAAGTTATGAAAATAAAATAATAAAACTTTTAAAATAAAATAATTTAAAATTTAAGAGATTACTTTGTAAATAAAAATTTAATCTCCAAAACAGAGTTAAAAATGAGGTGAGTCAATATTTAAGATAAAAGAGGTATTTCTCCATTTTGGAGTTGAAATTGAGGTTGTGTTGGAAAATATTTGAGAAATTTTTAAAAATACACCTCTTAGGGTGTAAATTTTCAAAACTACATTTTAGTGCTGCAATTTTGAAAAATACATTTTTTCTAATTTTAATATATATGTTTGGGTTTACTAATCCTTGACTAGAATTTAGATTTTGGGATTTAGGATTTAGATTTAAGTGTTCAAAGTTATATTTTAGAGTTTTTTTACTCAATGAAAAAATTAGAGTTTTAAAAATGGATATCCTAGAGGTATAGTTTTAAAAATTGACGTATAAAAATGTGTAGTTTTGAAATTGACAGTGGCAGAAGCAGTACTATATAAGAGGAGAAAATAAAGACTGTTTCTGCCAACGTAGCTATTATCAGCGGGTATATATACATTTGTTCCTTGCCGTTGAAGCTAATATTTAAGGTTCCTAAGAAAGCGTTTGACGGCAAAAAAAAATAATCAATACGAATCTCTCAATGAAGATTCCGAATTTACAAGTGTAGATCGTCAGAGAGAGAGAGAGTTGAATCATTTGATCGAAGCAAAAATGTAGAGTCGTGATACTTGAGCTAGGTCATAGTCAAATTTGGTCACGATCTTCGTCTTTTCTTCGTCTTTTCCTCGGTAGTTGTTGATTAGCAGCAGCAATATCAATCGAAGAATCAATAGGCTTGAATTGGATAGAGTCCTCCACATTCGGAAACTGTACCTGGTCGAATTAAGATCAGGAGTTGATAAATGATGACAGATTGGATTAGATTAGGTTAGATTATACCTGAGATAGAGACTCTCCATGTTGAATAGAAGCACTATTGATGCTGTTACATGTTTCACTTTCACCGACGTAAGATTGATTTAGAATTGAGCTGAACAGTTGTTGATTTGGATTTGCAGCAATTTCAACAGAAGAACCAATACTACGCTTGTTGGTTCCGAAACGGATAGACTGATCTGGTGTGTAAACTGTATCCGGACCATACATCATTGATGCTGGCATAAGATGATCAAGATCCTGTAAATTATGTAAAACTTCTTCTGCAATCTCTGATGGTTGTTCCTAAGAAAAAAAATTGATCATATACCAACTTGTTGTCTTAGAAAAATCGGAATCTTTTCAAGAAAAACGCAAAATGAAAGAAAATTACCTGAAATCGAGATGGTACAGGTTCGAGACAAGCGTTGGTGTTCAATGGATCCGTTATTTCTACAGCTTCTGATAATGATAGAGTCTAACCAATGACGGTGAATCGTTAGAAAACTTGTGGATTCTCAAGAATGTAAAATGATTCTTGAATGTAATATTATTACCTCTAGTTCTCCGAGAATCCGGAAAATTTTCTCCAAATCATCATCCATGTTTACTTCTTTCCCAAGAATCTGTTCCGTCTCTCTCTTCTTTAGTTTCGTAAACGATAAAGCAAGAACAGATTTTATCAAAAAAAGAACTAATAGAACAGATGAAGATAACAGTTCTTGAAACAGAGTAAAGGCTCCAATATCGAGAGAGAAGAGAAGAGTTGAGTCTACTCGTCGTGAGATCTCTCGCATTGTTAGGGTTCACTCGAGACTAAATACGAGATTCAATCTAATTCTTAACGTTACATGATCAATATTTAGTAGAAAGCAAAAAAAAGGGTTTCGCAAAGAATCTGCAGAAAGTTACCTGAAGAGAGAGAGAGAGAGAGAGACTGAATCTTGATCCTATATCTTTTCACGAGAACTCCGAAACGATAAACACACTCTGTTTCTTCTCTTCTGCAACTCTGAAAGATGATGTAGCTTCAACTTAGGGCTTATATAGTTTTTTTCTGAGGACAGAGATAGCTTTTATTGGCCATTGCCTAACCGAAAAAACTACCTGGTCTTTGGATAAGAGAATCTCGAGGCACATTATGGTTGGTTAATCATTTTTCTTCACCACTGTGGTAAATCATTTTTCTTCACCACTGTGGTAAATCATTTCGTTCCAGTCATTTGTATTTTGTACATTAACCAAAAACATAAAAAAGATTACTGCATTATCAAATCCGTGGACCAACAAATTTCGGTGTTGGCATTGACTTATTCATATTTTTCTTTCAGATATTTTCAAATTGGACTTGAAATATTCAAAGGATTTTTTATTTGCGAACAAGTCTAAATGTTTTCTTCTTGGTGGAACAAGTCTAAATGTTATAAACCATAGTTATAATAATGTTAATCATACTAAAACCTCTTAAACAAATATACAAAACATAGTTTACATGCAGTTTAACATATTTATTAGGATCCGCGCGTTTGCGCGGTGGTATGTTTTCATTAAATAAAAATTGTCAGTAGCTCAGGGGATACATTTTTTTTTTTATCTTTTCAGTTTAATTTAATTTATATTAATTCTGTGTGATTCATTATATTTCTTTTATGAGAGAGTAGACCTGAGATTTTTAACTCATACCTGAAAACCCAAACCGAACTGACCCACAATACTCGTACCTGATTGATTTTGGGTATAAAACAAATTACTCATATGTATCAGATAATATCATAACCGAACTAATATCAGATCGGGTACCCTAATTACCCGAATGAATATTGTTGATTGCTTTTGATATTATAAATATACTTTTTAAGGTATTTTGGATTTTTTTTTTTGGGCTTTCAAATATATTTTCAATTTTTTTTGACATGATCAAATAACATATTCGATTTCTGGTTTCACTAAACCATCGATTTGCTTTAAGTTATTATTCTTATATCCAAACAGTTTTATCTCTTATATTTATATATACTATACAGTTTTTCTCTTTCTCATCTTTGTATCCAAACATTAATTATAAAAATATATTTTTCAATTAATAATAGTATATATATATATAGATATATTAAAATTAGTGAAGGCATAACTCTCAAATGTACTTGATTTTTTTTTTTTTTTGGGCATCAAATATACATGATTTTATCATAAGAAAATTATGAACTAAAATCATTTCTAAGGTAAAATATTTCATGCAATTATATAGGATGTACATGTACAGACTACATGATGTATTTTTTAAGTAAATTTGTAAGGTATAATATTTCATGCAATCTATACTATTATATGGGAGGTACAGACTGTAGACAAATTCATCAATTTTTGGATATAGTTTCTCTTAAATACAGTATACACGAAATCTAAAATATTATACTTTACAGATTGTTTGCTGATTACGTAAAGTCGATAAAAATACGTATAAACCGTTGACCAACACCTAAACATTGCATTTCTTTTTTTTGAACCAAAAAACTCGTTCGATTTGTCTCTCTCTCTCTCTCTCTCGCTGTCATTGATTATTTTTTGTGTTACTACTATTAATCATCATAACGTTTCTCCATTTCTCCGACCTTTTTCCAATTAAAGTCGTTTCTCTTGAGAGGTATCCAATAATAACGGTGGACTTTTATTGGTTGTTCCTCTTCTGGGTTTGTGTTCAAAATCTTCCTTCAACCTTTCATACTTACAAACGTAACATTTCATCTGCTCTTTCGTTAATTCTCAACGCAATGTTTACCATTTTTCTGTTTTCTTACGTTTCGAGGAAAAAGATAAAGTGCTTTTTCTATTGTTAATGCGAGTTTTAATTATTATTTTTTTTTTCCTGCAAAAGTACAAAGAGGGGTTTTAATTCTCATTTCTGATTTATTTAGGGTCTTTAGCCTCTCAAGCTGCTTTAAAGCCATGGACTTTTTTGTGATTCAGATTGAATCTTTTTCCTTTTCTATTCCAGAATTCTCCCTGGAAATCGAGGGGTTTAATCGATTTTACTTTCTTCGGTAAACCCTGATTGGGATTAACATAATCTCGATGCAATTGTTCATGTTTAGCAGTGTGGGGCGTTGTTCTTCAGAGTAGCGAGCAGATTGATGAAAAGTTTCCTCCTTTGGAAAGCTTTGATTTGTCTTCCTCTTTAGAAAGTGGGTTGAGCACTGACGCCTTCTGCAAACGTTAGCAATCGGTGAAAGTTTCCTGTTTTGGAAGGTAACCATTTCTTTTCTTCTTCTATGGAAAGTTGTTCACTTTCATGGTTCTTATACAGTAGCTTAGTGCGATTTCTTCCAAAGTTGGGTTTTTGTTATGTCATTTGTTTTCTTTCGATTTGGTTTCAGAACAAAAACGAGACAGAGATATACAAATAGAGTTGTGGTTTATAAGCTTTATTTCTTTTGTATATTGAAGGTTTTGCTTTTTGGCATCTATGTTTGGTGGTGTCTTGTCTGTGCCTGTGAATAATCCTCACTTGCGCAAATCTGGAAGCAGACTCATCGTCACTAATCTTGGTAAGCAAATTCTCTCCCTTTTTTCAGTTTTATCTTTTGATTATAGAAAGAAAAAAAAAAAAGCAGCTCTGCTGAGTGATTTTGTGAGAGCAAAACTGTAAGATGAATGATGATGACTGAGAATATGTTCTGTTATGGTTGGTTTGATGTGTTCGGCAGGAGAAAATGACTCCAAGAGCGCAAGTATGCTACTAGGTTCATTTGCGAAACTGCGAAGTCCTCTGCTCCTTAAAACTCTCAAGGTTTCTTCATTTACTCAACTCCTGTTTAAAGATGATGCAAAGGAAGAAGCTCTCTTGTTTGGTTTCATATATTCTCGCTGATTATATTATCTAACCAACTGATTCTTGAGGTTTCACAATCTTGATTCTCCAGGTCGCTCTGTATATCTGCGGTCTTTATGTTTGTGGAAAGGTTGGAGAATTTGAATTTATCTTTCTTGCAAACAATGATCTTAGCTTAACCATGTTTGAGGGATGAAACTCTTGTCAAATCTGCGGTCATTGCAGATTGGATGGGAATCTGTAATGAGAATGGGAATAGGCACACGAGAACTGTTCTTCTACGAGACATTTCTGTATTATAACCCTCTCCTTCTCATTGTAAGTTTCTGTGTGATTAGCAAGTCAAATCCTTTACGTGTGTTTTATAATATATGCTCTTACTACTTTCAGACGATGATGGTTTGGCTCTGGGGTGTTAATCTGTGGGTTTTTGCTCGGTCTGGAGTCGATTATGCAGCAATCTTTTATCTAGGACCAGATCATCTTACTCACAAAGAGATATGGAAGGTATACATACAATTTCTTAGTTTAAAAACCAATTTTATATATTTGTCATGCGTTTGTAAATTTGCTGGTGTCGTCACAGTGTGCTAGGTGGATGACGACAGTAATATTGACCAGCATGACTGCGTATCTGTATCTATACTCGCACGGAGATGTGTCGTTGGCTGCATCTCAACCAGTGTAATAGATGCATCTTCTCTTTGTGAAAGAGCTTTTTGATTCATTTTTGTTCATCATAGAGTAAACCTTTTTTCCGGATGATTTTGTTTCCAGGTGGTTTTGTATTTCTCTGCCGTGTTGATTCTGATCATACCTTTCGATATCTTCTACATGCGGTCTCGTTACTACTTGTTATGGACTTTTTGGCGTATTCTCTTCCCTGTCCAGGTAAATGAATCACATTTCTCTGTTTTTTCTTGTTTTCTTGTTAAAGATTCAATTTGTTTGCTAACTATCATTTGGTATTTTATCATAAACAGACAGTGACGTTTTCAGACTTCTTTCTGGCTGATATCTTGACTTCTATGTCAAAGGTAACACTGTTTTTAAACATTTCTGCTATATATGTTGAATGAAATTGTTGAACAAGAAGAATGTTTTTGTGCAGGTTCTCTCTGATTTAGAACGGTCAGTATGTCGTATGGTCCATCGACAGGTCAGTGAGTTTTGCCCTCTCTTCCTTGTTACTGAACTATATCCATCACATCTTCAGTGAATCTGATAGACTCATTGCAGGTAGCTACTGTTGCGTGGTTTGAAGCCGATTCGGTTTGCGGGAGTCATTCCGCTGCAATCCCCTTGGTTCTTGTTCTGCCGTATCTCTTCAGGCTGTTTCAATGCATCCGTCAGTACAAAGATAGCAAGGAAATCGCAAACATCTGGAACGGTAACAATCCGAGACGTTTTCACCGGTTCTTGTAATGTTTAGCTTTTCTTTGGATCTCTAAATATCTCTCTCTCTCCCCTGTCTTGTCTTTGAATCATCTTTTTCAGCCGGCAAATATCTAACGGCGGTTCCGGTCATCTTTCTGTCAGCACTCAAGTACTTCATCGACCCTGATACATGGACTTACTCCATTCAGCCTGCGTGGATCCTCGCTGGTCTGGCCAACACTTTCTTCTCCTTCTTTTGGGATATTTTGCGCGACTGGGATCTAAGGTTGAGTGACTTATTCAAGATTTATCTCCAATCTTGAATCTTGGATTCAGTAGTTAACAGTTTAAGAAACTTCTTGCTTGTAGTGTCTTCACCCGGATTTTCAAATTCACCAGACCAGATCTTTGCTCTCATCTTCTGTATGGACGCCGTTGGGTATATATATGGGTGATCGGAAGCAATCTGGTGCTAAGGTGGACATGGACATACAAGTTATCAGCTCATCTCCGTAACAACTACATCACAGTCTTTATCATCGCTCTTTTGGAGATTTACAGGCGATTCCAGTGGGCGTTTTTCCGTGTAGAGAACGTGTGGAACAAGATCAACAATCCCAAGCGTGCTTCTTCTCATCAGTCTAATTCACTTTCAGTCCAAAACGATAACAACAGCGAACATGAGAAATTGATCGCTTATAGTCAAAGCCTCGGTGTTTAAAAGAAACCCAACTTTGTTGTTTTTGTGTTCTTGATTTTTGGAACAACAAACACATACGAAGTAGTATTTCACTTCTACTGTAACTTGTAACTTTCATAAACACACAGAGAAACTTGGCTCTAATATACAGAAAGATGTGTAACTTTCATAGACTACTTCTCCTGGAATAATATACACTTTTATCTGTTTGACTGTTTTTGTAAGACTTGAAAAGCATTCAAGAAACTTGCTTTAGGTGCAACTAAACTGGTTTTGTGGACAAGTGTAGCACCAAGGACATTGTCTGGTGTTTTAATGGATTAGGTAAAACAAAAATACAAAGCTTTCTTGATCCACTATTAGTTATTTACTTGTTCCAACATAAATACTAACTCTCAACGGATACAAACACAAGTTAATTATTTACCAACTCTTCTCCCCAATCATTTTCTTATCCTTTTAACCACTATATATACACACAATTCGACACCAAATGTGAAGCACCAAACATCATCATCTCTTTGATCTATCTTTTTCAACTCTCTTGTTGATTCTACTCCCAAACAGAAAAAGAAAAAGAAAGAAAATGGCATCCAGAGAAATGATGATCATAATCTCGGTTCTCGCTACTACACTCATCGGTTTAGCAGTAGCTACAGACCACACCATTGGTGGTCCTAGTGGTTGGACTGTAGGAGCTAACCTTCGATCTTGGGCTGCAGGACAAACATTTGCTGTCGGAGACAATCTTGGTAATTAATTATCACAAATCTCTGTATCAAACTTTATTTCAACATAGAATGACTAACAACCAAAAACTCTGTTTTTGTTACAAACAGTTTTCTCCTACCCTTCTGCGTTCCACGACGTTGTTGAAGTCACAAAACCCGAATTCGATAGCTGTCAAGCGGTTACACCGCTTATAACGTTTGCTAATGGAAACTCCATTGTTCCTCTCACTACCCCTGGAAAAAGGTTCATACTAATCAATATCATATCATGATGATTCTATATACTATGCTATATATTTATATCTATCGACTGTGTTTAGGTACTTCATTTGTGGATCACCGGGACACTGCAGCCAAGGGATGAAACTTGAAGTAAACGTTATTCCAACCGCAAACGCAGCACCAACCGCACCGCTTCCAAACGCTGTCCCAACTATTAACGCGCCTTCACCTTCCTCTGTTCTACCTGTACAACCTCTGTTGCCTCTTAACCCCGTCCCTGTTCTCTCTCCATCTTCTTCTACTCCACTACCGTCCTCCTCTCTGCCTCTTATTCCGGCACAGTCACCGGCACTTGCTCCGGCGGCTACCGCGGGTACTTCTCTGCCGTTGTTCCCAGGCTCACCAAGTAGCTCTAGCAGTACAACTAGCAAAACCGTCGGGACCTTCCCTTCTAGTACTACAGGCACGACGGCTGATCTTGCCGGCGCAGGCGCTCCTCCGGTTGATTCCTCTTCCTCCTCCGCTGCTAGAACCTTTGTTTTGGGATATGGATTCATGGTCGCTATGATGCTTCATTTGTTCTAAGTGCTTTTTCTTTTTTTCTTTAAAGTGGAGAGAGATTTGTTTGCCATGGAAATGTGTTTGTGTTTACTTTCCTTTGTTGTATATTGTATATGAGTTACTAATATGTTTTTTTTTTTTTGGTGTTCTCCGTTTATTATTCATATATTACCTTATTACAGTTTATATAAGTTGATTGATTAAGTAGCATAATCCTACAGTGTATTTTCTTCTTGAAAACAACAAAATTTGCTTAAGATAAATCAATATATGATTTTCAATTTTATGTTGATCGGATGTTAAATTTCTACTCCAAAGTTTGAATTTAAAAATATCATTTAGAAAATACAGTTATACATGTATTGAAATGTTTTTAAAGTGACGATAGATAGTACTATTAACCTAGAACTATATGGTTATGAATTTATATTCGGATAACAAATTGTGTGGATCACATATAGATGATTTTTTAACAGATACCTAATTTTTAAAAAATTCTGTAAATTTATCGAACAAATCTTAACACGAACGTGAACATAATGCTAAATACAAATGGCAAAATTATTAGACAATAACTACAAATTAATTGTGTTTTTCAGATAAAAAAAATGAGAAGTATTTCACGAGATTTCTGCAAAACTCTTTGAAAAAAAAATATATAAAAAACTCTTTATAAATTCAATATTTTTATTAGAGTTATTAAATAAAATCTTAAAAAATAAATAAAAACCAATAGCACCTTAGGTGTCTACAAGGACTAGGGTTTAGGGTTTACCGCAGTCGTCTATCCACTATCCACCATGAAAACTCGGCGGAGAAATGGTCTAACCACCACCCGAAGCAAAAAGCGATCGAAGACGTTAGAGAATGGAAGTGAAAACTCACTGCCGATCCCAGTCGATCTCATGATCGATATATTTTCATGGTTGCCGGTGAAGGATATAGGGAGATGTCGCTGTGTATCGAAGGTCTGGCTTCTATACTTCGCCGTCCAGAATTCACCGAGTTGTTCTTGACTAGATCTTGTGCCCGCCCGCAGCTATTGTTCGCCTGCCGAAAAGGCGGTGAGTTGTTCTTCTTCTCGGCACCTCATCCTCAAAATCTGGATGAGAACTCGTCTCCTGTAACTGCAAATTATCATATGAAGTTCTCTTTTGATAGTTCCTTTGGAATCTGTGGTCTTGGCCATGGCTTGGTCGGTGTATACATCCGGACCCCACGTCAGAAGGAAAAGATGGTGGTGATATGTAACCCTAGCACGGGGCAATCCTTACCTTTACCCGAAGTGAAGAAGACGGAGAGAGTTAAGGCGAGGAGCTTTCTTGGCTATGATCCGATTGATAAACAATACAAAGTAGTGTCCATTTCAGGGTCATTTTATGAAGAAAAGGGAAACGATGTGGTACCTGAGGAGCTTCAAATTATTACATTAGGTATTGAAGTTAAACTTGATTTTGATCAAAAGCTTAATTTTGGGTTCATAA